>JAQQZZ010123340.1:0-14375 GCA_030265115.1 Mopalia vespertina
CGATTCCCGGACGGGTTTCAACCTGCAAAATTTTCTGAACTGGAATCGGTTCAAATTAAGAAAGTGTTATCCCAAAAATAACGAAAATACTGTTAATCAGTCTAATGTTAACCATATTAAATACAAAGAGAATGTTGTTGAACACATGTCTTGATTTATTCTCTCTCCCATAAGGTGAGGATGGAGTTCCACTGAGTGCTGCAGTGAAGCTTGTTAAAATGACCTACTGTTATGAGCAATGGGAAGCATTTGAAAATCTTCTTGACCGAGTACTCAGTTATATCAGAGTAAGTTGTGTTTTCACTATGTTCCTTTTAATAATCGTCATGCTATGAAGTTTCTATGAAGATTTCATCTCCAATACACTATCCAGGTAGAAAAATATGATGATATCAGGCCTTGTGATTTGAGGTGTGCTGTCCTATGCTTACACACACCACTCGACTCAATCACAAGGCCTCTGATATAAACTTATGTTTTAACATTGATTTAGTGGAAGAAATACAACACAATACCCTTTTTAAGGTAAACTGCTTTGGGGTGCATAATTGTTCCTATTGGTTTATATGTAATCTGTTTGAAGTAAACAGTTACCCTCCAAATTTAAGGGACTGCAACCAAGGCTTAGTGATAAGCGTTTCCGCTAACTAATACTACTTCGATTTACTGTCCATGGGTCTGTCGACCATCAGGTATATGAGTGACGCGATGTGGCCCCGGCCATCGTGGGGGTAGTTTTCAAGAGGTTTCCTCCTGGTTTTTCAACGTATTTAAGCAATAAACAGTTCCAAGTGGACAATCCGTTGTCATATAAGTGAAATACCCTTGCATACGATGTTAAAACCCCAAATCAAATTTTGCTTCAGATTGATATACATTGACTCAAAAACTGTAAGCTACTAGTATTGTTTGCAGACATGGTAACTTGTTTTGTTTTATTCCTTGCACGTTTACTAAAGCTATTTTGTTTCCCTTTTCAGCAACTTATTTTTTTTTCTTTTTTACAGCTTTTGTATCAGGGCAGTATGTTCAAACTCTAATTTTCACAGGAAGAGTTAAGTTGGCAACAGAGCAAAACCTCTCAAATTTATAGTTGTGATAATGGGCCATTTACTGTTGAAGCACAGCCCGTCATATAAGTGAAATAATCTTCAACATGTCTTTAAATACCATTGAATCAATCAATCAATGAACATAGTCTTTGTTTTTACAGATGATAAGTGATAATAAATATGAGTGTGATGAGAAAGCTTTGGAGATCTTACTAGCCATGGACCGAGTTAATTCAAACCGACGCCATAAACGACAGATGTCTGCCATGGAAGATGCCAGTGTCGTCAATCAAGATGCTTTAGCACCTCCGCCCTCTCAACTTGGTAAATTATTAATCCATTTCCATGTTCCGAATGTTGATTGGTTAATAATGTTCTCTGGACTACCTTCAAGTAATCTGTGATAGTTTCTTTTTTAGTTTAAATCGTGCATTATTTTCAAATCTGAGTTTAAAGAATGGGGAAAATGTTGAGGAATTTATTTTCTGAAATAAAGATTCATAGTTCACAGTGATAGTTGTGGGGCATTTTGCAATTAAAGTTAAAATTGCTACAGGATGTGAATTAAAATAGATAAGTATTATGATTTCAGCATCAATCCAAGAAAACTGATGTTATAGGGTGCTCACAACTTGGCTTATTTTGACAAATCCCAAATCATTCCAGATAGGCTGTTAGAAAGTGAAGAGGAGACTGAATTAGTCTCTGTTATATTGTGCAATGTTAAAGTTTTAAATTATTTATTCTTCATGCTAATAACCTTTCTTTTTTTTTTATCATTTCCAGGTGGTACATCTAATCGGTCTTTGAGTCAGGGTTGTGATGACCTTGTTCACTTGGCTGATGTCCTGATATCTGTTGTCAATGGGAAATTCAATGTAATTATAACAATTTTATATTTTAGAAAGACCCAATATATAAAACTTTTTTTCCTCGCGTTATGTTCATAAAATTTATTTATTGCAAATATGGAGGTTAATTATATTCTCTAAAGCTCACTATAACATTTTTTTCTGACAGTTACTTATTTTACTGAGGAGTTTTCATTTATCTTAACTTGCACTAACCTAAGTCAGTCACATGAGTGATTCTTTACAAATATTTTAGAATATCACAAATTCTGATTAATCAAACAATCAGAATATAGTGAAACGTTCCGTTTGTGTTACCATCCTTCAGTATTATTATATAAGTAACATTAATTTTTCTCTGATTGTGTTTGGTAGAGGGTTCGGAGGGAGCTTCCTGTTGCCCTTGTGCTCTCAGAGCTAAACGGCAATGTGAAACCGAACTGTTTGTGATGTCATTGTATTACCTCGTATGGCTGTACTGTATTAGTCCTGTGTCGTCTTTGTTTGTTGCCAGAGGCGTTGAGGGTGGTTTCCTTCACCCATTGGGCTGGCACATCGTCATGTGAGTAACATAACCTTGAGTACGGCGTAAAACCCCACCAAACAAACAAGCTGATTGTGTTTGTCCTGGCTATGTTCTTATATTGCATCAGAGCGTTGAAATGAATTGAAATCATATGAATAAGTAAAAAATCTACATTTTGTGTATGTTATCATATTGACCCATACACATTGTCCAGGGTCAATATATCTTCTAGGGTCAATACAATTCAGCCTAGGCTTTAAAAAGTCTGTAGATCTTTTGTCAGACATTAGTCATTTATAGGTTTATTTATTTTACCTAGTCAATAATAAATTTATTTATTTGATTAGAGAGATTCCTTTGACATGGACATGATGGTGGATGCTGGCTTGTTCCTGTGGAGAAAATGTAAGACGGCCTTTGAGAGATATCAAACTGGATCAGTGGATAATGTCAAATATCTTCACAAAATGCACCAACCAGGAAAGGTAAGCATGCCTCAGTTCAGTCTATTCTACATCATGTAGCCACTATTGTCTGGTGCTTCCACTTTTTCTTCCTCAAAGCTGGTGTCAGTCAGTCAGTCAGTCAGTCAGCCAGTCATAAACACGGTCTGTATAGGGTTTATTTTTTCATTCGTTAGTTCGTTGCCTGTGCTGTAATCTTTTCCGGCATAACCTTAAAATCGGTCCTCTAAAATTTTGTGAGATAAATTAACATTTGCATTTTCCCCTAGTTTGCTGATTTTTTAAATACATAAATAAAGCAAAATTGCTTTAAAATACAATCTTGATTGATAATCGGATGACAAAATTTGTCAATATCAGTGGCAAAATGCAAATCAAGCAAAGACCGCCAACAATTTCAGAAACCTATAAATGGGTACTCCTAAATTTAGTTTGCATAACCCTGGGGAAACCCTGTTCTGTCAGTTCTCCTTGACAGCACAGGCCTGCCCGCTGTAAAATAACCTTAAATATATTTTGAAACTTTCTGTCATTCTTCTGTCTTGATAGACTAGGATTTAGACAAACTCTGTAATATCACATTGCTTGTGTTTCGAAAAAAAACCCCAGAAAATAATTAGAACAACAACAAAAAAAAAAAAACACACAGAATTGAAAGCACTAAATTTGGGTATATGATCCTTGGCTGTAAGCCTTATTCTAAATTGTCTTATTTCTGTTGTAGTGGGTGTACATCCTGGATATTGTACATCAGGTATTGTGTTGGTGTGGTATAAGTGCTGTGGATCCAGCCCTTGCAGCAGAGGTTGTATTACGACTTGGACTCGTGTTGGAGAGTGCTGCTCAACTTGATACACAAGAAGGTATAATTTTTTAAAATATTTTTTTT
Organism: Mopalia vespertina; assembly: GCA_030265115.1. Taxonomy (NCBI): domain Eukaryota; kingdom Metazoa; phylum Mollusca; class Polyplacophora; order Chitonida; family Mopaliidae; genus Mopalia; species Mopalia vespertina. The sequence continues at coordinate 3,783 of JAQQZZ010123340.1, forward strand.
TGCTATGCCATAGTAAGTCTTTTCTGTAATATATTTTATAGACCATTGAGAACAGTTTTGGGCGGCTGGAGGGAGCCCCTGTTGCTATTGTGCTCTCTAAGCTAAACAGCAACATGAAGTCAAATTGTTGCTGCATCAAGCATTCTAAATATTAACGCTTGTTTTATAACCATATGTTTTGTATCATGTGTTTGTTTTCTATTTGTTTGTTGCCAGTGCTATTAAGGGTGGTTTTACTCTATCCATTGGGCTTGTTTGCTGTAATATTAGTGAGATAACCTTGGTACTGCGGAAAACCCAACTCTGTCAAATCAGACAAATGATTCACTAAAATTTTGCTTGGTTAATCCAGGAATAGAGGTGAATTGGACTAGGCTGTATAACAGAAACCTCATAAAATTGGGTGTCTAGATTGAGTAGTGTCTGTAAATATTATTTTATTTCCTTTTAGCATAGTTTATAACCGTTCTCACAGCCCCTATCTACATACATATTTTTTTCTGGGATAGAACAAGTTTGCAAGAACTTTATTCTCGCCTCTTCTTAGTTACTTCTTATCTTTAAAAAAATTGTATTATGGTGAATAAAAACTGAAATGAAATGAGCCACTGGAGGCTTGTTTTTTTCTGTGTGTTTACGAAGTATTCCTCTGGTAGCAGCATCTGTGAAGTAGCAGTCAAGAAGATTAGCCATTCTCACTGATAAAGTTGGAGTTCATCTACATTACTGCTTTGAAACATTTCGAATTTGGAAAGTTGAGAATAAATTTTTGGAGTGTGGCACGGTTTTTCCATGATTGTCATGGTTTTTATATTGCTAAAACAGGTGGTTGGTTGGGTGCTTCTTGTTGTCGGGGGTGCTCTTAAAAGAGTCCGAACTAAGTGGCAACATGAAACTTATGTCTTTGTATTGAGTCTGCATTGGTGAAATTTATATACATTTTCAAGACATGTCCGGTTAAAATTGAGATTGTCCTGTAAAGTTTCCCAGAATTTAACATTGCATTGAATGGCTGCAGGACAAACTTGTAAAAATGTCTGACAAAATATTTGAAACATTGCCATCCCTGGTCTGTGATTGTCTGTTGCCAGGGATATCAAGGGGGGTTTCCTTTTTGCGCCATAGTCTGGCAAGACATCACAATGTCAGTCAAACAAATAAATATATTTATTTTATCCCAAAATAACTAAAATACAAACAAATATATTATTAAGATCACTGTATATATAGCATGATACAGTACACCATGCAAACTCTAGTTATAAAACATAAAGTAAATGTGAGGAGCCACCCAGAAAGAGGTTCATGTCGTTTTCATAATACTTGAAAAGGTAATAGAAAGGGGTCAAGAGCTGGGACAAGTGATGTGTTCAGAGGTCGAATGACTGTCTCAAGAGAAATTGGTAGGTGAATGTTGTTTGGTTTTGTTGAAGTTTTTTCATTGCTTTCAATTAGTGTCTTTCTCATGATGGCTTTACTGATTGTATTTGAGTGCTTTTAATAATTTATGAAAAAATCTGATCATACCATTTAACGGTTGAAAACATATATCATTTAAGAACTAACCATGCATTTGTTTTGTTTGTTGTGAACATTTACAATTCCGAAAAAAATATGTTTACTGTTGATTGATAAAATTTCAGCTTTATTTTGTTTGATTTTGTGTCTTGTGGGTATATTACTTTTTAACTACTCTGAATTAGTTGTTTAGTATTTCTGATGACATATACTTTTGCACATGTCTGTCTGATGCTGTTTTGCCGTACAAAACTTTCTGAGTACGGCGTTAAACAAACAAACAAATTGTAATGTCATGGGGCTGGCGGCCGTGGCTTATCCCGGCTGTGGTTTTTGCAAGGTTTCCTCTCGTTTTTTTATCGTAATTAGGCAAGGAATAGTGTAAATTGGACATTCTGTTGTCATATAATTGAAATACCCTTGAATACGATGTTAAACCCCAATCAAACAAACAAACAAATTGGTAAAGTCACTTATCCTTCACCAAAAGTTGGGAACACAGGCAAGGAGACTCGCACAAAATGAAACATGTGAATGTCATTCTCGCACTTCTCGGATTCTTGCACGCATCATAAGCAATATAAAATGTTACTGTCTTAGTGATGAAGAAATCATCATAAACTAGAAAGATGACCATTAAGGCTCTTGCATCCATAGTGTTAGTATAGGTCACATAGGTTTGACATATAAGTCAAATACCCTTGAGTGAAAGTATACCACCAATCAAATATACAAACAGACAATTGTATTATGTGTAAACCGAAAAGGTTCCTTTAATTTCCACTGAATCATTCATTTCGCTATAACCTCGTATTTCAGACTGTCGATCCCAGTTAAAAGGGGAGTCTATAACAGATGTTGGGGGTATATCAGGTGAACCCAGCCACATAAGTGTCCAGTCTATATCAATATTCAGTCAGAGCACAAGAGAACAGTTAATACAGGCCAGAGATATTCTAGAACTTGGGCTTGAGAATGTTGATCAGGCTAGATCTGCAGTCACTCATGCTGACGGAAAATCTATTGCAGACATCAGCTGGGTTAAGGTAAGCCATTTTTGTCTATTTTCTCTAAATTTTGGCCTAGGTTTTATGATAAAAGCTGCTGCTTTTATTTGTTTTATATTCATTCAATGCAGGTATTTTGTACAGATTTCTTTAGAAACCTGACAATAATTCACATCCAATGTTGATTGTTCTTGTGACCTGCTCAAATACCATTGGGAACTTCAAAAGACCAAAAAGTACACATATTTGGTGCCCAGCCCTAAAAATGTAAAAAAAAAAAAGTCTATCCAAGGAGCTTTTTTAATTTTCAAATTCTCTTTGGAACAGCAGCTGATGTATTAAAGACATATCCGGTGTGACTTCTCGTAACATTTGAGTGGGTAGATGGGAAGGGGTGTCCTGTTGGTCTCTAAGCTACACGTATGGTACAACAAGAAGGCAATCTGTGGTTGTGTCTTGTGATTGTCCTGTCTTATCTTTTTTTTTATGTTCACATTGGGCTCAGATATGATCATAAGAGATATGGCCTTTACTAAAGCAGCGTTAAACCCCAGGCAAACAAACAAGCAAAGATAAAAGTTGAGGCATTGAAATGTCATATTGGATGCACACGTATTCATCAATTCATCGCTTTCATCAATTCATTATATAATCCTAAAATATCAGAGAAGATTAAAAGTTTTACATGATAATGTTCTGAAACGATAAATATTTGTACGATTAGGATGGTTTAGGTATGGTTTACCCTGAATCAGTGTCTGTGATTGGTCAGGAGGACAGAGCCTCTATCCCAACCAGAACTGGCTCAGGGGTCAGTGGCACACCACAGTCTACAACTAGGTCAGAGGTGGCAGCAGATGTGAGTTGAAATGGTCTTTGCTGGCGTGTGAAAATTTGGTCTTTGTGCCTATAATTATGCTTAAAGTAACTTGAAAAAGCGTGTTTACTAGAGTCATTCTCTGAATTTTATGGTTTCATTTCAATCTGCTTGGATACTGAACTTTCTTTAGTGTGTTTATAACATTTGCACCTGAAAACCAACAATACTACATATAATATATTTAATACATTATTGAAGAAGAGAATTATTTGGAAGAGAAAGTTTCTATACAAAGCCTGTTCACTAGTTTACAATGTTTTGAGACCTGACAGGCGTTTGTTCTCTCAATGGCTGTTAACATTGAGGTTGATGGGGGTCTCTCTGCATTGATTTGGCTCTCTGTAATATGTGCCATTAACACGAAATAAGCCATACCACCCCGATCAAACAGACATAATCCATTCATGGTCATATTTGATAAGAAATCAGAATCAATACTTTCCATGACATAGTTTTTCTTCTACCAACAAGTCAAATGTGACTTCGAGAGTTGAATAATTGTGGTAGTGTATAGTATTTAGTAATATCATAGACCAACATAAATATCGTTTTATTGTTTTGGTATAAATCATTAATTTAATCAATCAGTAACCATTTGTTTCAAAAGACCCAGACTAGTAAATGCCTGAGCATTGTTGTGTTATGTTGCCTAAGGAACTCTCTGTTATTGGATTAAATCACGAATATCAAATTAAATTTCTAATATCGGTTTAATTTAGGAACTGGGGCCCATTCCACAAAGCTATCTTATAGTCTTAAGTTCATCTTAATTGTCATGGTGACCAGTGCTTAAGTTATTATGTTGTCGTGGTAGTTAAGATCAACTTAGACTGAGATTGCTTTGAAAAATGGGCACCAGGGACAGGTTACTCGAATCGATATTAACTTTAATCTTGTACAAGATGATGTCAGGCCATGTTAAAGGTCTATCTTTAATCCTCTATTAGAGATTTAATCTGATGTTGGTGGCTAATTGCTATTAGGGCTACTGGCCCCGGGAGATCAATTCACTAACAGCAGATTAAGTCATTAAATAAGAGCAGATCTGTAATAGTGGACTTGTCTGTCTTGATGTAGTTCATTAAGCATCCAGCAGTTGTAGCTTAAACATTGTGGATCAAAAGGTTAATTAAATCTTTAAAGAATTTGTCAACCCAAAAATTTATTAGGTCTGTAATTTTCTGATGATATCAGCAATTCGATCGGTTTATATTAATGATTGATTTATGTTTCTTTATACAGCATTATGCAATTACTTAACCTAATATAACTGACTGGTACACACAATGGTGACCCTATTGGTATTGTGTTACATAATATAATGTTATTTGGTATTCTCCCTGTGGTTTTTCTAAAGTCTTATAAGACAAAAGCTTCAACTAACAGCTTTTTCGTAAGCGTTATTAACACCATGTGTCCAAATACTTTTTACTTATATATATTTACTCAATATATTTTAATATATTGACTGTATATTGATTTTTATTAATACGTATTGAAGGGTTGCTTTTGAGATTGATGAGTGTTTCTTTTTTTAAACCCAGAAAATTTCAAATCCTGTTTAAGTCAAAGGTGAACCGTGAAATAAACTAGAGTACAATGTTAAACCCTTAAGCAAATAAAAAAAATTCACTTTTGTTTCAGTTTAGTCCTCTGGATAAGAGCCGTATACATGCCACTTGAGGAAAAGAAGTTTTGTTAGTTAAAACTACCTGTAATACCCATGTCCATTCAACATTCTTTCTTTTCACAAGGTTTCAAGGCACATCTTTCAAAAATTGTAATTGAAAAAAACCTCCTGTTAACGCTTTCCAGTCCAACTTCAACTGGGAGATGCCTTATGGCCAATTCACACCGGACGTGACGCAACTGTCGCGCTGCACGAAAATAATGTAAAACATTACTTTTAAAGTAATAAAGTTGATACAAGATGCTATTGTCGTGCTGCTGTCCATGTTCTCTAACTCTGGGAGTACAGGTTAGATACCACAGAACTGTATCAACATGAAGTGCTCATGGTTTTTCTGCTTTTTAAAAACAACATTTTGACTGAATTGATTGGCATGACATAACTAGTAGAAATGATTTTCAGGAGTTAAATCGGGAGCTGTTCAGTCCAGAAGCTCGGAGTGCCCCGACACCCACAGAAGTGACGATAAATGAGGATGTGGAGGAGGTTAAATCTGAGGAGGAAGAAGGTGGAGGATTTATTGATCCCTCTGTGGTGGCTGAGACTGGCCCTCCTACGTCACTGTGGAATACCATTAAAGATCTTCACCTTGAACTCTTAATGATCTACCACAGAGTCTGCCTCAAACTGGCAGCTTTGGGACCAGGTACTTCTCATTCTACAATTACAGAAAATTCAAGTCAAATTTTTAAAAAGGAATTATCAAATTTCTCAATCTATAGTATAATGACATTAAAGATCTTCAAAGATTCGTTTTTGATAATTTTTAGAATTTCAGTCCAAAGAACATGGTTCTTCCTATATTCCATATTCGGAAAATAAATCTAAACTTTAATATTAAAAAATTATCAGACATCACAGATGTGCATATTTATTATTCATATGTCGGTGAAATTTCCTGATTTCATTCACGTTTAAAAGTGATATTTCACTGCCGTTAAATAACACTTTTTGTTGTTCACTTCGAATTGTTCTGTGGCGTAAAACACTAATCAATCAATCAATCAATCAATCAACCGAATTGTTCTGCATCAAAGCCTTTCTTTCTATTATGACATTACATATGCATGCGTGTTATGTCACCACGCAAGACAAAGGCTACATCATTTGTCGTGATGTTTCGAATAACCTCATTCAACTCTAGTCACCGTTGCTGTTGTTTTTTTCTATCTTGTTTGTCAGGAGAAGCCCTTGTGACCATTGGCTGTGGCTAATCCTGCTTAAATAAATAAAGAATTAAATTAAATTAAATTCAACTCTAGTCACTGTTACTAGTGTCATTCTGTCATGGTCTTGCTGGATTTGAAATTGTCATAGGAAATTTAATTAAACTGCTCTGATTTAGGAATTTTTTGTTCATATAAATAATAAAAAGAATATTACACTGGCAGTTTGAATTCCATTTATATTGCTCTCATGAATGGTTGAAGGGATAACCCACTCGATGCTTCACGTTTTGTGAGTTATCTCTTTCACCACTCACTCAAGCATTTAAATGGTATTTAAAATTCATTGTGTAATATCCTCTATTTATTCTCTTGTACACATTTCCTTTTTCAGGAACTGAAAAATAAAAGAAGATAGAAATGTTCTAATTAATAAATTAAGATTAAATAGATCAAATGACTTAGGCAAGCGTTAAAATTGTGTATGAGCTTTTGAATTAGAAAGTTTGTATTTTATAAGTGGCAGTTTTATAATCTGTTGATGGGATGTTTTTCTTTCATAATTGCCCTAATTGGTTCTATGTTCTAGGCCATACTCATGGTGCTTGCAATGAAAGCAATAAAGCAATATGATTATTCCACCCAAGCAAAACATTTAACTTTTAAGGTTTTGTTAGTGTCTCTATTTGCTGTGGGAGAACATCCATGTCATACAGGTTAACTGCCTTTTGCATGGCATTATTAAAGCACCAATAAGTTAGTCATTGTTATGACAGTTGAATGTCTACCTTTTATTTTTTATTTTTTTACAGATCCTGCCTTGAGTCTGAAGAAACCTTATCAGAGAGAGTGTTCTAAACGCAGAATGGTAAGAAAGCTTCTTAATTTCTTACCTTTCTCTGATTAAAATTTATTTTCTAGTCAGTCAGTTTTAAGGTGTACAATGATTCCTGCACGCCTAAGCAAAAAAATTGTTAGGAAGTGTTATTGACCACATGCCTAGTTGTGAAGAACCTCTCCATCAATGTCACCCACATTTCAAGATATGAGTGCAGAAAATGCTACTATCCTTAGAGAAAATAATGTATTTCCACATTCTGAACAGCACAAAAATTATATATTTTTAATTAAATTTATAGTTATATCTTTGCTCAACAGGTGTGCAAAAAGACACTCATTGCAGTTACAGGTATCAATTGTCCATTTTTGTGCACACCTTCCTTTTATAAAAATGACTGACTGATTCTCTATAATACATAATATATAATAATTTGCAGTATTTATTATACAGTAATTGACACTTTATTCACAAAATAATGTTTATTAATAGGTTAAATGTGCCCACAACAATGTGCTAAATTTATTGACTTCCTTTTTCCTATTTTTTACAGGGATCAAGTCAAAATCTAGCCATATCATATGTGGAAAGCCCAGAGGAGTTATCTGCCCGCTGTAACAAATCCATGTTGTCCAAAGCTCTTTTGAACATGCAAAGAGCTTACATAAATAAAAGCCAACAGTCTGCCTCAGTGCCAGAACAGAAGAAACTCCTTGAGGTAAAGTATTACCCATTTAGTAATTACTAAATATAAGCTTATACAGTTTTACAACACTAGTATTAACTTATTGCTACAACATGTATTACAACGACACTACTAAATGCAACAAATAACAGCCATAATATAACAAAAAACATGGTTTTTAAAAATGTCCTGTCAATAAATCTATAATTTGAATATCTAATAAAAAAAAACTATCACACCTTCTAAATGCAACGAAAGTTAGTGATGTTTAACGCTATTTCACTTATATATAGTCCTGGGACCGGTTGCTCGAAGCGCTATGAAATTTTATCCACTATTAGATCACGTCACGTCATGTTGAAGGTCTATCTCTAACCAGTTATTAGGGACTTAATCGGATATTACCGGCTAATCGCCTTTCAAGCAACTTGTCCCTGGATCTGGTTGTGCGAAGCGCTATTAAATTTAATCCTCTATTAGATGACTTCACGCCATGTTGAAGGCCTATCTCTAATCCACTATTAGCTATTTAACCTGGTGTTAGCGACTGAACCCAACCACAATGTCAAGTGTTATATGTTGATGCTCTGTCCTTTATATACGACAGCCTACATGTAAATACACTTCCAAACATGCTGGATTTAACCAAAGGGTGAATGCATTTTGTATAAAATTCATAAAAGTATAGGTAGGCCTAAAGTAAATGTATCACTAGTTGGGATTATTATTTTCAGGAAGCAGTGGTTCTGATAACACGAGCTCAGAATGATGAGAAAAGACTGTATATTGACAATACTATAGACCTGGAAGGGACACCTAAACTGTCTAAACACCCTCCACCACCCGTACTGATGAGTCGTACAGAATCTACCATGGTGTTTAGACCATCACCATGGCAACCAGCATCAGGAGAAAAGGTCAGAGATCAAAATGAATATCTTACTTGTTTCAGGGGAAAGAGAAATAGTGAGCTATTCAAAGTTTACATAAATAACACTTTGGGAAACATACTGTCACCTATAAAAATGGATACTTATGGTAACAATATCTTAATATCATTCCGTAGATTTTGTTTCTGAAGAAGTTATGTGAGAATTTGTCATTTATACAGAGCTAAGATATCGTTATCATTATGCCCTACTTTTCATACTATCCACATAAAGTATGACTGAGATTGTGTTAATCATGATTCATTTAAATTAATAAAGTTATAATTTCCATAATTGCTGTTTTGATTCCTGTACAAAGTTTGTGCATATACACCTTTTGGACATATTTGTTACCCGAACTGGTCAAAACCAGTATGTCAACAGCTAACAGTGGTTAAGTCTACATTTCTTTTGCATACAGAAAAGAACTATTTATATGCAGAGTTCAGTTTTCAAATCGGTACAAAAAGTCCTGTTGTATGAGCAAATTCTTTATGTTTTTTTGGTGTGTTTTTGTTACATAATTTTGTAAAAGTGAATAATACGTTTGTATACATAATATGAGCTATCAGCTTACAGTGTATGTTCAACAAATAAATATGTTTAAACCAAATAAAGATTTGACTTTTCAGGTGTGCTGGTATAGTTTGTTAGGTCGTTCCTCCAGTGGTAGTAATGTCAAGGTCAGACTCAATGATAACCAGCTACCCGGAACTGGACAACAGGTCAGACATCAGTCCTTTTTATTGTCTTCTATTTCACTGACAATGAAATTACAAGTCCTTTTTCTTTCCATCAGAACCAATTTACCATTCACAGGATCGAGTCCATCTGTTGACCATCAGATATATGAGTGAGTCACACGATGTGGCTCCGGCAATCGCCGAGGTGGTTTTTACAAGGTTTTCTCTCGGTTTTCCACCGTAATGAGGCAAGGAACAGTGTGAATTGGACAATCCGTTGTCATATAAGTGAAATACCCTTGAGTATGACGTTAAACCTTAATCAAACAAACAAACAAAACAAACCTTTCCATCAGAAGGGAGGGTGGAAATCTTTTGTGAGTTTAAGGACAATACAGGGTCGACATGTTGTAGTGTCCATGCCTGTTAATTTTCACACTTGGTTTTTTTACACCATGTTTTGTGTATTAGACTTGTTAATTTCCGTTGACATGGCAACTGGTTCCCTCTATCCATTGGACTACTGAAACCGTTATAGTAAGTGTGGCGTAAAATCTATTTAAAAAAACAGTTTCATTTCCGTTACCCTAGTGCTGTCATAGCTATGGAGCAACAACACTCTGTAAATCTACGCTTTGTAATATCACATTATGATTCGCGTTATATTTGGTCCTGTGATTTGCTTGTACATGTATCTTGTCAATGTTTGATGCCAATGACTTCAAAGTTGTTTTCAATTGCCCATGGTGCTAAGCTTGCACACTGTTGTAGGAGCAAGATACACTAAAGTATATCATAAAACTCCACTCAAAAACCAAAGTTGGACTGACACCTGTGTCGTATTAACTAAAAACTCATTAGTACTCCCTAAATCACAAGTAACCCAATAACTTGTTTATTTAACTTGTTAATCCTCATCTTCATTCTCCGTTCTCACTGGCTTTATTCCCGCCACAATTTGGTTTTCTCACATGCTCTGTTCCATTATGTGGTGAATCTTCATTCTCTGTTCTCACTGGCTTTATTCCCACCACAATTTGTTTTTCTTACATGCTCTGTTCCATTATGTGGTGAATCTTCATTCTCTGTTCTCACTGGCTTTATTCCCGCCACAATTTGGTTTTCTTACATGCTCTGTTCCATTATGTGGTGAATCTTCATTCTCTGTTCTCACTGGCTTTATTCCCGCCACAATTT
>JAQQZZ010123351.1:0-14372 GCA_030265115.1 Mopalia vespertina
GTTTGTGGTGTCTGTATTGTATCCTGTTATTGTCCTGTATTTGTTCTGTCTCATCTTTGTTTGTTGCCAGTGGTGTCTAGGGTGGTTTCCATCACCCATTGGGCTGGCATTTCATCATATAAGTGAAATACCCTTGAGTATGACGTTAAACCCCAATCAAATAAACAAACCATCTGGCCCTCTGGCTCGATCAGGGCAGTTTGTGTGAAGAGTAGCAATTCTGTTTTTCCTTGGCACTGGAGGAAAATTTAATTTTCCAACTTTATGTCTTCAAATATTGGTTGTGCTAGTGTCCATTATTGTTTGTATACACCACTGTCATATAGGTGGAATACTCCTAAGCACGGCGTAAAACACCAACCAATCAATTTACCAACCAAACACCATCTGCAGGTGACCACAGAATCATTTGTGGGGGAAAATGAACTGCAACTGCAGACATCTCCCAGGACATTTATACCTAGTGGAAAGGCAGGTGGTTGGAGGGAGCTTCCTGTTGCCCTGGTGCTTTCTGAGCTAAAGAGGAACAGGAAGCCGATCTGTTTGTGATGTCTTCGTACTGTCAATTACCCTGAATTGCAGAGATCACTGATCTGGAACTACATGTACACCGGTGAAGCATGTGGAGTTCAGCTCTCCTATTCACTTCCATTCTTGGAAAATTTAAGAAAAGAACCTTCGTTGCAATTTTCATTCTATAAAGACACTACCATGGCAACCAGCTATAATGTATAAGTGGAGATCCTAATAATAATCCAGAGAAGAGCATCAAACCCTATTATCCGTATTAATAGATCAATCAAAATAAAGAGTCACTTGCATGGTCCAAACATTGGATATATTGTTTCTTTCCCTCGTCTTGGCTTTTATTATCATTCACCAATCACTAATTCTTCACCAAAATTAACCTTTTCTACTTGCTCCTTTGTGTATGTTCTACAACCTCAGGGATAGAACAAGTCTTTGCGGGCTTTATTCCCGCCAATGTTATCTCTTTACACCTCTTGTTACAAATTTCTCTCTATTCTGCTGAATAAAACATCAAATCAAAATCAAATCACCAAAGTGGGAGGCAGGGGGAAATTCCAAATCATCATTGTTAAGAGGGAAAGGCCTTCGTCAAACCTGATCCATTCTACTACGTACATGTCGGTTAATTTTCAGTCAAGTTTACATCTTAATTAACATCATGATGAACAAGATGCTGATATAGGATGACACTGCAAAGCTTGAAGGCACTTTATTGGGTTATTTTTGTATAAATATAATGGATTTCAGTTACAGACATCCAAGATCCTCTGAACATCTCCTAATTCCTAATACATTTCAAGATCAAAGAAAAGTAAATCTTTTTCTACATGTACGTCTATGTCATGTAAGTTGCTTATTTGCCGGTTATGAAATCCTCTTATTAATGCTGTTCTGTCTAATTTGTTTCACACCCATTATCCCAGGAAGATACCTTTGTGGTCAACACTATACCTTGAGATACCTGTTCTGAGAGAATTCCCAGTATTGAAGTTATCTCATATATCTGTCATATACTCTCTTGAAGAATAGCTCTTAAAAGATGTGGATGTCTTATAAACTATAAATATTCCACCCCTTTTTGATCTAATGTACTACAGTGCTTCTAACCCTAGATGTATGAAGTATGACACATGTACTAATGTCACTGTCCATTATAGCTATTATCAGTGTCCATTATAACTATATATGGAATGGGATGAAATCCATTATTATTGTATTACGGGAAGGGTTTTGTGTGGGCAACTACAGATATGAGAATTGTAAAGTCTGTTAGGCTCTAAGTATACACATTTTTCTAGATGTTTACCTAATAGTTTCTTTTGAAAATGAACAGACTGAACAGATGTGGCTTGTAGGCCCGTGTACTACAAACATGTATATTATAAACCCGGTAATATAATGAAACTGAATTTTTCCATTGATTGATTGAAAAGGGGGAGGGGGGCACTGATGGATTGATTTTTGTTTTGATATTTCACGTATATGAATGTGGTTATCAAACAGTAATTACAACACTAGTACTTACACAGCCATCAAATATAAAACATATTGCCCGGTTAGAAAATATTCCTCCAGTGCTAAGTAAAGCAGTATGAGTATACTTGAAACACACTGCCCTCATACATAGAGCCTGAATTCAGTATACATGAGATTTCATCATCAACCCATATGTAGACATCGTCTAATATCAAAAGTGACATTCTAGCAGATATAATATGTTTACGACTACTTTACCCGTCAATGTATTGTTATTGGCCCCAGTTCCTGTGATCTATTGGGGAAAATATTGTGAACAGGATATTCCCGAAATAAATTAACTTCAAACTTGGATTGAAGCTGTCTCCTGTTATAAGACAATGGATAGGATTGCATACACGATGTCACCATTTAAAAACAAATTCACCGATTTATTTCCAATTTGTATTGTAACTGCCAACCTGTTAAGAATATGAATGGGATTGCATTTCACCACATTTCGCCAAACAAGATGGTTATATAACAGGGAGATACTTGACAATAAAATAAATGAAGACGATGCAACCCAAATAAAATCTTAAACTATGTATTCTTTTTTTAAACTTCTTCTTAAATTCTTAACTATCACCTATGATTGTAGAAATATATTTACTGCAAAAATTAGACCGCACTTTTCATGGTTTATTTCTCAAAGTACAATAACGGTAAGACTCAACAAATTAGTTGACTGAGTAAAATAGTCCTTAAACATGTAAACGGTGCCTCCTTTTTTAAAAAAATTTAATGAAACTATCTCAGTGGAATTTTTTGTCTATCCCACACTGGAAAGTCTTATAAAAATGTAAAATACACCTTTCAGAAAACATTAAAAAAAAATCAAGGACAAACTTCTAAAAAAATAAAAAGCACGGCGTAAAACTCCAATCAATCAATCAATCTAAAAAAAATGAGGCACCATTTACTAGATCCCATTGTGCTCTTTACAATGGTAGAAATTTGAACTTAAGTGCCAGAAATAGGCAATTAAAGTTTTGCGACTTGAATATATATGATCAAGGATAAACTAAATTATAGGCTCTAATTTAATTGTTTGTAATTAGAATTTCGAATTATTTATTTACCAACATTTAGTTTGAATACATAACTTTTAATCCAAGCGATAAAAAAAAATGGGTTCATTTTGAGCCCAAGGGTTCAAGACCTTAAATGCATACAATGTAGGCTACACACCAAATAGATTTTTTTAAAAATCTTATAGATCCAATAGAATTTCATAGAAAAATCCTATAGGATCATATAGGATTCACATTAAAATTTATCTCGCATGGAGGAAATTTCCTGCAGAATTGTGCTTTCAAAGAGAAAAATGAGTTGATATGTTGGCACATCCCACTTTAAACTGTCAAACTGGCTGCCCTGTTGTCAACCAAAAACATTTTGGGTCTCCACCTCAGTTGCATGACCACTGGGGTTGTGTGCATGTGTATAGTTTTTTATTGTTATCACCAACGATTCCGGTCAGAGTATCAAATCTCATTAATTGCAAAACAGCCCCTGTGGGAGACTTACTGATATCTAATGGGAATGATTATGGTGGATCTCAATTCACTTAAAAGTGTGAGTTAAAACGCTAGGCTATTTTGCACCAATGAAAAAAAAGTAAAAGTATTCTCACTGGTGTTATTGGTAGAAAAAGCAAAAAACTGGACCAGCCAATGAAATTAAAGCTGTTGTCTCTGAGGTCGCTATTGCTGTATTGACCTCTATGACAGTGTTTTTTCTACAAGCAATCAGATTGTAGTTTATTTGCCCATTGCATGTCTCCTGGGTGAACAGACCATCCCAGCTCAGACAGCGCTTGTTTAATCATATATTATGAATAAATCAAGAGAGAAAAATTTGCTTGCCTCCACCGGGATTCGAACCCGGGACCTTTGGGTTAATCATATATTTTGAATAAATCAAGAGAGAAAAATTTGCTTGCCTCCACCAGGATTCTAACCCGTGACCTTTGGGTTAATCATATACATATATATATGACAAACTGATATTTATATGACACAAGAATGTACCTCAAACATCAGCCGAGGTAAGTCTTCCAGGTAATGGGTATGAACAGGGGGTTATCAAGGTGAGTCTAGCTGTGTTTCTAGTTACATGTGTTGGGAATTTCATATATTAAAGTCAAATAAATAATGTACATGTGCTACCTTTACTTGAAATTAAGGTCACTGAATTTCAATTTTCATTATTTTTTATTTCACAGATGGTTATCAGTGAATCAGATTAAAAAGATTCCTGATTTTGCTTTTTACAACAACACCAGATTAACCGGCCTGTAAGTATAGTTTTGTTTTCTTATTCTCTTGACCAACCATATTCCAAACTCTGTGTCCAGCAGGGCTCGAAAAAGTGTGGAACTTACTTTTTCCGTTGGCGATCAATTTAAAAAAAGCCACAAAAACCCCCCAAAAGACACAATAACAACAATGCTCAGCTGTGACATCGCCAAGCAGGCTATATCATTTTATATTAAGGCCTTCACTTGAACATGTTTTGCCTTCCCATGGTTCGGCTGATCTCATAGCCAGACAGGACCATGGTGGGAAAAAGTAGAGAATATGGAAATATGGGAATGTCATTGCTGAGAAAATTACTGATAGTCACAAGACATGCATTGGAGAAAATAAAAAAAAATGGCAAGTCAAAGCTCATATTATTCAATGATTCACGGTTCACCGTAGAAAAAGCTAATTTTGAACCCAGCTAGTACTGTTAACAATAAAATAATATGTGCAGAGTGCGCCAATCAAGCTCCAAAACTCATATGCATTAAATACATTTATTTTGTTTTGTTGTCCTCTATTTTAGAGCTCACACCAAGCAATACAACAATAGATATAGGTAACCTATTGTGAAATAGATGATTTGGATTAATTAACGACCACACGGTGAACTAAATGTGCGTGTTTGGGGTTCACATAACACACGTAACAGGACCCTTCTAGATGGTTACGTCCCCCAGGTCAGAAATCAAAGAGATCCTTTTTGATCCCAGGCTATAATTTCTTGAATTCTTTTTACTTCTTTGCATGATTGTTACACATAACCAAATTCTGTGTCCAGATCATCACTCAAGGACATAGCTGTATAGACGCATCAAAAACGCACAGAAAATTATCTCATTTCTGGCGCAGTATAAACAATAAACGTCAGCTAGTATGGCTGACATGCATCTGTACGGCAGCTCATTTTAAAAAAGACGTGGGTAGACGAGTGTACTAAAAAAAAAAGAGCTCATGAGAATTTTTTTCTAAGGCGTTTTCATTCTGTTTACTTTTGGTAGGACCTAATCAAAAAACATATCTGAAACAATGCAGGCAATCAATCACCCTAAACAAAATGAGCATGGGACGAGCCTAAGAATATATGAGGACTTCTGAAAACACGTAAAAAAATAGCTGCAGATGCGTATGAAATAAAATGAGAATGTGCGCGCCGCGCCTTCTTTTAGTTGAGATGCATTTTCAAAAAGATATAAGCGTAATTTTTTTTTTTCATTCTAGTTTTTGATTTTGTTTCAGACGCCTCTAAAGTTAAGTTATTTCTAGTCTGTACTGTACATCTATACAAATAGCCTATAATACATAAATGTTTTGGGCTATATTTTGTCAGCTTTTGTTCTACATGACATAAGGGTGTGTCACCAGTTAGGGTGACTCACATGTGTCTGTTCTGTCACTCGTTTTAAAAAAGACGTGATCATGAAAACAAGAAGAGGTGTGTACCCCCAAAAGAAAGCTTGTCAGAAATTCTTTGCGTGGTGTTTTCATTTTGTTTAATTTTAGTGGTACCCAATCTTGTACTTTACTCATTACTGGAACAATGGCCACATGATGAAGATGACCAAGAGTAACAAATAGAGAACTGACTTGATTTACTTATGTATGCTTATTTACATATCCTCTAATATAATTAAATACTTTCTTCATCCTCCGTAATATCACTATTGAAGATGGTTAAAAGAAATATATAGTCAACATGAATTCTTCATCATTTTTTTGAGTTTTCAGTGGAAATAAAAATACTGGCTTTTGATATTCCTCTTTAAGGAGACTAGCAAACTGCATGCTAAGTTTTTATTTCCATTTTAGGCCCCTAACCAGGTTCCTTATTAGAGCCCAGTGAATACGTTTGAACAGTTTTAATACAAAAAAACTGCCTTTTCTAAACGTTTTTGTTCTGTTTCCTCTTCAGAGGGAAGAATTTGTGTTTTTTTCAGTTGGCATGATTTTCAAATGATCTTGCACCGAATGCTCAGGAAGAGAAAAATGCTCACGCATTGGGAATTTGAGTTTTTATCTAATGGAACTCAAATGATTGTTAGCTCAAATCCAAAGGGAATATTGTTTTAGACACGTCTTTCAAGTTATGAGGTATACCAAATTTTCTGAATAATAATTCAAATTGTCTACCAAATGATAAACATTTATAGTTTTTTGCCCCACAAAGGAGGCCTTACTGGTATGTAAGTATCTAGTTTGCATCTTGCCTTCATTTATTTGAGGACCTGCCTGACACTGTTACATGGTGATTGTGGTGTTTTCCGTTGGGAGCTGATTCTAGTCCTTGGTCTTAATTATTATTGTTAAGTTGTATGAGGGTTTGGGATTTAATTTGGGAAAGAAGTTGCCCAGTACATCCTCTTGGTATAGGGGCCTTAAAGACAACAGAACAAGCCTTGTTGAAGGCAGCAAGAATACTATACAATTCCTGTGAAACCTTATTATTTGGGATTTAATAATTCTGTTAAAGGTTTGTAGACGATGAAAGGATTTAGCATGGAGTAGTTGGTAGGAATCTGTAGGCATAAAGAATAGCTTAAAATCTACACTATCATGGCTGATATTAGGCTGGAGTTCAATGTTGGGGTCTTGCTGATTAAGAGTGGCAGTGACCAGTTCAATGGCAGAACTTTCCGTACATGATGAGCAATACTCAACACATATGACCAAAGAGATAGTTTAAGATTTTTTTCAACAGAAAACCTGTAATGAGGAAGATAGAGAAGCATGCAAATCATGGAATTATATGTTTTGAGATGAAAGCATGCATTTATTTCTGCAATAAATAATAAAATACCAATACATTCAATCCATCTATCTGTATTTGTTGATACCAAGAATACATAAGACCATTACTTGATTTATGATAGACCTGCACAGCACTGCATGATTTCTCTTTGGTTTTATTTCTTTTAAAAAAGTACTTCATTGTTGTCTACTCCTACCAGCAAGGATATAGAAAATATGCTGGAAGTCAGGCAATTGAGTTCATTTAGAGAGCGTGTGACTGTGTGAGCAGTTGTTTATCACCCCTTTCAGAGGAGAGAATTAAGGTCAACTGTAACACTAAATTGTTGTCATTCAAACAAGACAACAGAATGGAAACAGGGGAAAGACAGATATGATTATATCAGTATAAATACCTGTAGACCCAGCCTAAAATGTGAAACCCTCAGCAAATTTTTTACATGGCACATTAAATTATAACGTTATGTGATAGTGGGTTATCAAAAACTTGAAATACACACATCTGCAATTCACAAAGCCAATACCAGTTTTGTCCACTTCTCAATAGACACAATACTTGTGACTTATACCCCAGTTCCAATTTCATAACTTAAACGAATTAAGAGGCGAGTGAGGGCACCCATATGATCAGATAAGAGTTTAAAGCTTAGAGATAAAGAAATTGGCTTTGTGAATTGCATGTGTGTATTTCAAGTTTTTCACAATGGTGAGGTGCGATTATTTGATAAGTTTAGTGTTTAACTTAGAAACAAGGAAATTACTCTTTTCTGTTTCCTGGTACTCTCAGGACACTTAGCTGTTGAAACATCTTTCACTGTACATTTGATTGTTTTCTTTAACATGTATTTTTTCAACAGGAATAAATCATAATAAGAGATCATCAGCCTTCAATTACTCTTGGACAAAAATGGTACATGTTCAACCCCAAAATCCCTCAATTCTTTTTCGCAAATGCTGGTCTTTTGGAGTGACATGTAATAAATAGGAAGACATCAGTTCATACAAAATAATAAATAGGCCCTCATCTAGTATAAATAGAAGACCTCCCCATACAGAACCCGTTTTTTGTAAAAATATCACAAGTCCAAAAAACCTGTTCAACTGGTATGTTGAAAGCTAACTAGCCGTGTAAGTCAAGATGTACGGACTCAGGGCTTATCCACTTTGTAGGATATGCAAAATGCCCACAAGACATTCTCGCTGAGTTTAGCGAGGCAGAGATACTTGCCCTGTGTTACAAGCTGGGCCTATGTCAACTTTTTGACAAACTCAACGAGTTAACAAGGGGTTCTAATGAACTGAGCAATCTTCAAGAATATTATGAGGAGGAAAATGAATCGTTTGTCCCTAAAGTGATAGCCTTCGTAAACAAGGTAGATTCATGGCAACATGACGTGTCTGAGATCATAAGAATAAATGACATCCCTCAAAATTGTGAGGAGGTGTTAATGCGGAAATGAGGACTACTCTGTACTGAGGTAAAGTGACGAAATATGTCTCTCAAAAAAGTTTAGTTAATTTGTGCACAAGGCATTACAGCTTTGGCCAAGGATGTGCAGACATTAAGTGCCTCAAAATAGCTGTTGATATTTCACGTCATCGTCAACATACCACTTATGCTTTGGCTATTATGGCGAATACATATTTCAATGGGTCCCTCATGAAACCACAAGGCATATAACTTTTTTTGGCCAAGAAATATGCGTCTAACTATGCGCCTGATCCCCAACTACGGAGGAAAGAGTGCTTTTTTTTAGGTTTCATCCCGGATTTCCACAGTAATTTGGCAATTAGGAACAGTATAAAGTGGACAATCTGTTGTCAAATAAGTGAAATACCCTTGTGTACAACGTTAAAACTCTTGTCACCAATATGAATATGCATTGCTCATTGCATATTAATCCCATATGAAACCGTAATTCTTAATTATTTGGCTGAATTAGCTAAAGTGTCTTCTTTCAGATCTATGCTTGTACAGAGTGATAAATGTTTAGTGCTTGAATTACTAGACTGTTTGATCCACAGATTCATGAAAAGCTGTTTTTGAGTTGTTACCACCTAATTCTAGATACACAAACACATGGGATATGTCCTTCGTTTTGAATTATAGAAAGTCATTTATGCCTCTAGAAGAGTTGTCTCTTAAGTGTCTGACATATTAGAGCTAACTGTTTTACTTGCCCTTGTGCCTGTGCAAAGGAAGTCAAATCTGATAGCGAACCAAGAAGGAATGCAATTGTAATCAGTTACTAGTTTTGTTTAAAACTTGTACTATACTACGTTGGTTATGTGAAGTGTTGTCAGATTCAACAGTGGACACTTCAATATTTGGAGGCCTCCACTTCAGCAGCCCACAACACGGGTTTATCATTATCTGTAAAGGACATTATGACTGTGGCTAACTGGTCGTCTTCAGCAACATTTATTACTTATTACCACTAACCCATGGGAAAATAGTTCAATTTTTTAACTCTGTTTTGACATAGATCGCTGTATGTACATGTATGTATTGTCAAGGCTTGATATTCTAATAAATGACACATACAAATGATTTTTGTGTCTGTTGTCAGTGCTTTAAACATACCATGTGACTCGGAAAGTCCATCCTTTGGTAAAAGAATTCACCCTCTCATACTAGCATCTCCAATGTGCAGTAAAAGAGGAATTCTTGAATAAATCAACCTATGTGCCTTTCAACTGACTGATTTTAAACGACAGGTTCTGTATGGGGAGGGCTTCTATTGATACTGTATAAGATACTATTTTTGATATCTTGTACGAACTGACATCTTGATATTTATGCCATGTGAATCCTCAAGGCCAAAAGGCCTTATTTATTCAAAGAATTCCTCTCATACTGCACATCGGAGATGCTAATTTTCAACTAGCTGCTGGCAAACCAACCCACATACATTCTACAGGGATCATTCCTGAAACATTAGAGGTATGAGGGAGGTGTGGTGAAGAAGCATACACTGCCTACAGTCTAAACCACTCCATCCTGGATTTTGGGAGATTTCTTTTATTGTAACTATGTGAAAATAACTAAGCACACATTTAAATTAGTGTGCAGGCATAGACATACCTATAAAGACAAATATCAAAACCAGTATGTGTAAGCCTCTTTGTTCTTATGTTTTTCAGATTGATACATAACAATGTGATAAGTGAGATTGGTGATCATGCATTTGAGGGACTTGATAGACTTGAAGTTTTGTAAGTAGATGGTGATATCAACCAATGAAATAACCCAAAATAGGTAGGGCCCTCTCACAGCAAGACAAAAATCTCAACCTTTCTGTCCATGCCCCATTTCTTGGTGGTGCCATGGTTCTGTGGTCATGTCTGCCTACTGAGCCGACTTCTATTTACGGACAATAGGTTCAAGTTGGCTGTTGCCATCAGGTATATGAGAGAGTCCCACAATGTCTGTTCAGCAAACACCGAAGTGCTTTTTACAAGGTTTCGTCCTAGTGTGTAACAGTGTGAATTGGACAATTCGTCGTCATAGAAGTGAAATAGCTTTGAGTACAATGTTGAACCCCAATCAGATGAACAAACATTTACTAGGGAAGACAGTGGTAGCAAATCCTTGAGACGTATGGTCCATTCAAATAAAGCCCATTACAAAGCAAACTGACAGCACCATGAGTGTGAACATGTCTTCCTGTATTTTGTTGACATGTAATAAAAGGTTACATCAGATTGGCCATGGTTAAGGGGCATCAGTCCCAGTAAGAAATAGATGGTGGTACCTTCAACTCTGGCGTTTAGCTGTCCAGTTATAATGAGATCAGTTGATCTATGTGAATATTAAACTGACTATAATTACTTAATGTGGCCATGAAGCTGTGATTTGTGCTATATTAATTTAACTTTGGTAGAATTTAATTAACCCTACTGTGGCAGGAAGTAAACTATAGTTTGAGAAATTGATTGATATTCACTTTTGTTGAAGCTGTGGGAGCCCACTGTTGAGATCTATAAACTAGACCTTGTTCTGGCTTGAAAGTTATTGCTCAGATGCAGTTTAACATACTATCCTCTGCATTATTCAATGACTTTGATATTATTTAGTTTAAATAATTTATTTGGTGACCGATATTTATGTAGGCTAATGTTTTCTCTCACTGGGAGAGCTTTAAATATTTTGTTAATATATTAGTCATTCTGTATTAATGTTGAGCAATAAATGTGGGGGAAAAAATATGAAAAAATAAATAATAGATAGAAACTTTTGCATTGAGCTGTATTCGACTGCATTCACCAATGTCGTAGCCTAACTGGTATCAATAAAGTGTCTGTTAACTATATAACCGACATTTTTGTTATCTTTGCAGTGTCACCGCTGATAACCAAATTAATTCATGTTGAACCTAAGACACTATTCTCTTTAAGCCCCATCTACACAGTCATACATTTGTTCAAAACATCGTCATACATTTGTTTGACAGTGTTCGTCGACAAATGTATGATCATCTGGACAGGTTTCCCAACAACATTGAACATGGTCAAACATGTATGACAAAGATAGTAGGAATAGCATTGAGGGACAAGCTACTGCCAAACAAAAGGCAGCCAATGTGTAGTAACAACAACACCATAACCATAATCTTCTCAAAGTGAAAGTTGCTAAATTCAAGGAATTTTGCAAACAAAAACAAATAAAGATTATACTACAAGAGATTATAAAATATAAATGTTGTTACCTGAGTGTGAGACGTGTTCCTTTTTTCCCATCTCATCGCTCTTGTTATAGCGTACAAATTTGCTTTAGTTGACGATAGGAAACTTAATTAGACACTGTTTCAAAATTGCTAAAATAACCCAGGTTTGAATGGGGCTAGATTGCGTCATGGTATACTTGGTTTATACTCTATTTGATTGGCTGTTTTCTGACACTTGTGAACAGACCATGAACAGCGTAGGTTTGTCTTCTTCAAAACAAGATAAAAAGCAAGGATATCTCTATAGGTCAACAACAAAAATTTTAATATATACTTTAAGACATTTTCTATTGGGTGGAGAGATGCATTTGTTGTATTTTCCCCTCTTTTAAGCACAGCGTAAAGCACTAATCAATCAAAAACTGATTTCCAAATTGACTTGTGTTGAATCCATAACTTGTTTATTTTTGCAGTATCGCCACTGATTCCTAAATAAACCAGTATTGAACCTAAAACACTTATTTTTGCAGTATCTCCACTCCGATTAATCTCCAATTAACTGGTGTTAAACCTAAACACTTTTAATTTCTACCATAAAAAACATATGGCTTAGTGTGTGCATTAACTTATCCTACTTCGATGTACTGTTCACGGGTTAGAGTCAATGTCGACCACCTGGTACATGTATATGATCCCGGTGGAGGCGAGCAAATTGTTCTCACTGCATTTATTTAAAATATATGAGTGAGTCACATGATGTGGATCCTGCAGGGTGCTTTACATCGTAAGAAAGCTAGAAACCGTGTAAAGTGGACAATCTGTTGTCCTATAACTGAAAGACCATTGAGTACGACAATGCACCCCAATCAATCAAACAAACCATAAAATCATCCTTCGAATTGATGATTGACATCATTCCTTGTCCGACAACACTATGGTAAGACACTTGCAGAGCTTTCTATTGCCACAGCCGGACTATTTAAGACCTGTTCAAGTAGGCTAACATATTATTATCAAATTGCGATTTAAGTCAATATGTTCAATAAACAAAATTAGCAACTAATCACATAACAATTTGAAGGCCTAATTTAATGATAACTATGGAACAAATTAAGGAAACTCTTCCTTAAATGTTATAGATTACAAATCCATCTCTGAAGACTTTAAAAAGTGTACATGTACAACTATGCCCTTCTCTCAGATTCAGATTGAATAATAATTTGACAGAACAGAAAGTATGGTTTCGCATTATTAATCAAGGCTGTGAACAAAATCAAATGCCAAGAGTGAGTGAAACTACCAAAATTGTTATTACTTGCCCACAGACCTGTTCTTGTTGACTGGCACTGCACTTGGACGGCTTCCTGATCAGCCTGTCTGGCCTTGAGTGTGTGTCCTTGGGAGACCTGCATACCATGTCATTCAAATATACTTTGCTACACTCAAATCACCTATGTATTCATCTTGGAAGTCTACAATAGATTATTTTTGAGTATGATTAAAAATTTAATACAATCACTGAAGATATGTATAAGTGTGCAGGATTCTTTGAGTTACATATATATTTTGATGCAACAGTCAGTCAAACTGATTTTATGCAAATATTTTGATTTTAAACTGACTCAATAGTGTTGAAGTAGTTATTATGAAACCATTGATATGTTTGCTCTAAATGAGGGAAATTGATAGAAAAGCCATAGGACTGGTCTGAAAGGTTGTTTTTTACAATCAGATGCCAACGTCAAAGCAAAATACTTGTCTGGAAATCTGTCAGGATATGTCCTGATCAAAACCAATCTTGTGCCAATATCTGTGTACATACCTCTGATACATCTATAAAGTATCGACACACAGCGTGACTTAGAATAAAATCTTATTGTGTAACTTATTATTTATCATTTTTTTCAGTCAATATTTAATTAACATCTGAGGCAGTTATAATGTATCCAAGCAAAAGCAAAGAAGACTTGATTATTGATTATTTTTTTTATATTTTTGACAGGGAAATCAATCGGAATCTTCTTAGTAGGGTACCTGTCTCTCTGTCAGCCTTACCAGTGTTGGAGGATCTGTAAGTTGTAGACAATTTTTATTTAAATCTGTGTTTTGTTTTTTACTCTCTAATTGTGCTTTGAGTGATCCTCGCATTGTGCTAAGTGGGTTCCCTTCACACTGTCATTTGTGGGTCATCCTCACACTGTGCTAAGTGGATTCCCTTCACACTGTCATTTGTGGGTGATCCTCACACTGTGCTAAGTAGGTTCCCTTCACACTGTCCTTTGTGGGTGATCCTCACACTGTGCTAAGTGGATTCCCATCACACTGTCCTTTGTGGGTGATCCTCAAACTGTGCTATGTTTTTTACCCTCACACTGTGCTAAGTGGGTTCCCTTCACACTGTCCTTTGTGGGTGATCCTCACACTGTGCTATGTTTTTTACCCTCACACTATGCTAAGTGGGCTCCCATCACACAGTCCTGTGTGGGTGATCCTCAAACTGTGCTAAGTAGGTTCCCTTCACACTGTCCTTTGTGGGTGATCCTCACACTGTGCTAAGTAGGTTCCCTTCACACTGTCCTTTGTGGGTGATCCTCACACTGTGCTA
>JAQQZZ010123362.1:0-28930 GCA_030265115.1 Mopalia vespertina
TGCGATTTTCTGTCGCATGTTTGCCGCACACGAGGAGATTAGTCGCCGACAGTCGGCGACGAGTTGCAAGATATCAACCATGTTTGATCCCTTGTGACTAGTCGCCGACAGTGTCTAGTCGCATCGCAAGCCTGCCGCACACGAGGCGATTTCTTTGAGATTTTTAGTCGCCGACGGAGAATCGCACGTGTGCGGCGGGCTTAAGTACGACCACATCGCTCCTGATTACACATCCTACCAACCTTTAATATAACCCGGCTTAGCGGTGGTTTGCAGCTCAACTCGATTTGTCTGTTCTGTTGCTTGAAATCGGAGAAATACTTATAAACATAGATATAACCGAGGGTTCCTGTGACTGTGGTAATAAGACAACATTCTAGTATATAGAACAGCGAAGATTTCTGTGATAGCCTCTTATAAAAACATGTATAGCATCATTGACAACAGTTTATCAGTTGTGATAAACATACACACATGGCGGCTGCTTTGTGGTTTCTCTTCTGGCGCATTTTGTAAACGGGTTTTAGCTCTTTTCTATCTTATTTCAAAGTTTCCGTCGCTTTTTGCGAATTTATGGGATAAAGTGTAACGAAAACTATGTATATTATACACAGCAGCACGTATATAGATTTCTGACTATCATATGTCTATCCACAACACCACATAAGGAGTTCACCTCCTGTCTAATCGGAAAGGGATTTACAAATAGCTTTGAAA
This sequence comes from Mopalia vespertina, assembly GCA_030265115.1. Taxonomy (NCBI): domain Eukaryota; kingdom Metazoa; phylum Mollusca; class Polyplacophora; order Chitonida; family Mopaliidae; genus Mopalia; species Mopalia vespertina. Next base: position 718 of record JAQQZZ010123362.1, read on the forward strand.
ATCGAACTACAATAATGTTAATAAATCGCACTAGAATAGTACCAATTGCGCGTGATGAAATCCACAGCCGTGTACTATCCCTTTTAAGATATTAGTCTCATAACAGTTAGAACCATCCGTTTACCCAAAGCACTATTTAAAAAAAATGTCACACTAGAACAGTTTTAAAGTCACCCTAGAGTAGTAAAAATAGAGATGCGTGAAATTCGCTTTCTGAGAAGCAATATGGTGATTATGGAAAACCACGGGCATGCTGTATGTAGCAACACCACAGTACATATTTTATAGTCGGTGTAGGCCTTTTAATTTGCTCTGATCGGCTTCTGGTAAATTTGCTATCACCAGCTTACGCTAACTGATGTAATTACAGTCTGATTGTCGAAGTCAAGTAGTTATAAATGATACCATGCATTGTCCATATCCAAAACATGCAATTTGAAAGTGACAAACCGAAACGATGAATGAATTCCGAAACACACACAGTTTATCAACTGTTGAAACGGGTTGACCACAAATTGCATAAGTGACAACATAGTTATCTTCACAATGCAGAAAGACTGGTCGACTGATCTGTAACCCCGCTCTGAGCTGATCTGTTTGGCTTCATTGCGAAGCGAAATGTGGCGTGAGTAATAATATAATTACAAAATGGTTGAAACTCTATCGACAATCGGCCAAAACTCGCGTGATTCTCGTTATCATAGTGCTACACATGTACCACTAAACTCGTCATTATGTAACCGTCATGTATAATCTAGCTTTTAAACAAGGACTGAAGCTTTAGGACAAGCTCGCGAGTTCTAGTCTAGTCCACGCTCAAGACCACCTACTTACAAAATTTAATAAATGTTTTGAGTGGGTCTGAATAAAAAAAACACAGAATTGAAATTGTTAGTAACTGTAAAGAGAATAAAATTGTTTATACGACAAAATTCCACTAACCATATCAATCAATTCATCAACTGATAAATCCATGTATATCTTTAAACGGATACAAAGAGCAGATGAGTCGAATGGGCGATTAAACAATTCCGGAGTGTTAGTATATTTCCTGTAGATTGAAATCAGACGTCTTACTTTTGGGTGGTCATAAACAATAGACTCTATCTGAAAGGAAGGAATTCTTAGCTATGGTTTGAACGTCAACTGGTATGCTCATAGTGCTTTCTAATCGACCATTGTCTTTCCTGATTCAGATAAATTTTTACTGTCTTCTGACGCGCCAAACATTCCGTTAGTGACGGAGAGAATTCAACCAGGCAGGCTGACCTACCTCTACATGGCATATGCATGCCAACGGGAGTCTATTAAAATGCTTTTTGCTTCTTCGACAGTAAACTACTGATTTAATAGCTCATCTGACCTTTTAAGAGAATGGCATATTTCCACGCACATGCAATATTTTCCCTGACGCATGCTTTGTTTTCTTACTCCAGACGAAAATTGTCCATGCATCCGTCAATGCGTCTATTATATCCTGACTCATATTTTTGCGTCCCGCTGAGGAGTTTTTAACTAATCTGACGACGGTGCCGGATTCAACGGTGAAGGGTTCCCCAGACTACTGGAGACCTAGAGAGATTTCTATCTAGTCACCCGTAGGCGGCTTCTTCTGGAAGGGTTAAATTTCACAACAAAGATCATTGCATTAAATTGAACTTGTACAGATAATCCCGACTCTATGGTATGATTAGAAAGTCTGTGGACACAAATGTCTCTAGGCAGGAACCCCGAAGTAATGTGCATTGCCTTTACAAGGGCCCTAGAATATTTTTTCAGCCTGAAAAATATATCTGACCTTATAGATAATACTATATCGCCACGCACATGCAACATTTTTCTGTTGCATACCTTGTTTTCTTTCTCCACATGAAACGTATTGCCCATACACCCGACAATACGCCTATCTATATTGGTGTTTGGAGTCCTGCTGACGATTACTTCACTTATCTGACGGCGGTGTCCGATTTATTAGTGAATAGCTCCCCAAACTTAGAAACTACTAGAAAGTTAAGAGGTGTCTATCGTAGTCACCCGTAGGCGACTTTTTCTGGAAGGGTCAAATTTCACAGCAAAAAACATTGTAAAAAAACATTGTAAATAAACTTGTATAGCTCCAGTTTATCGCATGTTTAGAATATCTGTGGACACAAATGGGTCCTGGAGGAGTTTGAACTGGCTTTACAAGGCCCCTTCACGGTTTTGTTTTAGTCTTAGCAAAGTATTAAAAACCAAGAAAGAGACATCTTGAGTCATCTTGAAGAAAGTTAATTGTTTTTAGAATTACATGCACAAGGGCCTTTCAATTTTTAAGATTGAACGTGTATTTGTTTAACAATTTGGTCGCTTAATTAATTGTCCACGCTTGCATTTCGGACTTTATTGGAACAAAAGTTAATGTTTGCTTTTAATCAAACCACCGTTTCACTGCTTAGTTTCAATACATCTCAATACATCTCATTCACATGCTGGAATGTGGAATGAACTCTATATGAGAATAACTTAGCGATATAGTACGATTTGTATAGTAATATACCGTATAGTACATTGCATGCTATGTTTAACGTTTCCCTGCACATTCCGCATCGTTTTAAAATGCCATTATTTAGTTAATCTTTAACAAATACAGAAATCCTAGTGTCCATATCGATTCACGCATTCACCGGCAATCTTCGATTTTACACATTGAGTTGCAATGCGGCCTGATATAGTTAGCAAATCAAGTGGACAGAGGTTCTCTAATGAGTGGTCCGGAAAAAACAAATTTTGAAAACCACTGACAGACTTTGACAAATATGATATTCGGGTCACAATTCTATTTGTCCCATAAAAGCATTTTCTGTAGAATTGTTACCCACACGTGGAGCTATGAAATAAATATCCCATGGTTGTGTTTAACTGGACTTTACTCATTTGTGGGATAAACCTATTTAACGTCGTTTCCGAGCAGTTAAACAAGATCGAGGGACTTTTTCTATAGGCTTTTGGACTGTGATCAATCCATAATTTACTTCAATAAAAAATTGTTTAAACTAGTTTAACATAATACATTCATTTATTAAACACTTTCCATTATGATATGTGACTGAAGGCACATAAATAAAGTATGAAGAGCGAAATATGTTATAGATAATGTGAAAGAAATGTTTATATAGAAACTTCGAGATGAACCTAGCCCAAGCGGTTCTTGGTGACTATACCGTGTATATAAAAGATACATGCTATGACTTCCTCCAGTTTGACGTTTGGGACATGTTTTTGTTGGAATGATTAATGATGTTTGAAAAAGCAGCGACATTCAACTGAAATATAAGACCGTAGCTTTATTGTGTGTTTATTTTATGTTAATCACAGGTGTTTGTTTGATAAAAAGGAATAAGCAAGAGGAGATAAGAACTACGTATCGGGTATGCTGTGTCGGAGTGTTCGTACACAATGACGTTTAACTTTTATCTTCATCAAGGATATCCATAACACTTCAGTGTGTTTCTCTGTCATTGCTTAATTGTTTTGTTTGTCAAACTGTCCTTCAGGTTTGTTCTACTTCACTTTTCAAGGTACAAAATCAAAGTAATACCTAGGTTATCCTATCAACAAGGACACACCACTGAAACAGTTTTAAAAAACATAACGACAAATATTTGACGTCAATGTTTCCAGGTTAATTCGCTTTTCTCTATACTCAAATTGGTTTTCTGTTGCCGAGCCTATCTAAGTAACCAATACAGTATTTAATTGCCGCTCTTGAAAATTCTGAGGCAGTCCTGTCACGAAGAGTGATAGTTGACGAATCGTTTTAACAGTATAACAGAAAAGTGTGCGCAAATATGTAATTACTGTACGCAACTCAAAAATATTTAAAATTCAGTAGTTCTTCAGCTTTCATTATAATTTTCGGTGAAATCTTCAACGAATAATGTCCCAGTTTGTACATATTGTTCAAAGTTGTCCGTCTACTTTCTTTTGATACGTTTATATTTATTATAGCAAAGTACATTCCATCTGCGAGTTTTACATCGGTTAAAGATAATCACATCGATACACATCGACCTTTCGTTCATGAAATAAGGCTCTACTCCAAACAAGCCATAAACCGTCAAACTTTTAGACTTGGATGCGTCTATGTGAAACAAATATTTTTAAATAAATGTAAATTGTTCTTCCTTAAAATTGAAATTATAATCAATATTGTGGTATAAAGTTCTTGGTAGTGGTTTATATTCTATACATACAGAGGAAGACAGTAGTGCTGCTTTCCCGGCCGAACCCCTTAAGCTGAGACGCGATCGCCATCTGGCAGCCAAAGGCAGTTTATTTGACGAGTGACAATGCTGTCTTTACTTAGCACTGGAGGACAATTAACTGTCCAACATTATGGAAACCCTTCACATCTTGGATGTGCTATTTTCATTTGTTGTTACACTGCCGTCATATAAGTGAAATGCCCTTAAGCATGGCGTAAAACACCAAGCAATCAATCAATCAATCAACCTACACGTGGAAGCGTACTGTTTGTTCACCTATTTCATGTATTAAATATATTATTTACTCCAGACTGTTCCCTTCGCCTACCTGTATAGGACACTAGCTGGTGTTAGGGCTAGACAGCAACACAATGCAATCCCAGTCTTCTGCAAGAAATGGAGAGGTTAGTTTGCGATGAAATTGTCAATATGTATTTTCGGACAATACTTTCTCAGTTTGAACCAATGCTAATTCAGAAAATTGTACAGGTTGAAATCCGTCTAGGAATCGAACGAAGGACGCTCAGAGTAAGGCACTAAATCGCCAGAAGTAAATACCGTCTACCTAGACCACTCACGATGGAAGGCTGGATGGCTGAGCGGTCTACATGTAGCAGGCCGGCATTTACTGCTGGGGATTCGGGAAAGCTGAGTGGTCTAGATGGCCGGCATTTGCTGGTGGGGATTCGGGAAAGCGGAGTGGGCTAGGTGAAATTACTGCTGGGGATTTGGGAAAGCCGAGTGGTTTAGGTGGCCGGCATTTACTGCTGGAGATTTGGGAAAGCTGAGTGGTCTAGATTGCCTGCATTTACTGCTGGGGATTCGGGAAAGCTGAGTGGGCTAGGTGGAATTACTGCTGGGGATTCGGGAAAGCCGAGTGGGCTAGGTGGCCGGCATTTGCTGCTGGCGATTCGGTTTTAAGTTGGCACATTTTCGGAACTAGAATGTGTTAAAACTAAGAAAGTGTTATCCCAAACTTAACGCAAATACTATTCCCTTTGTAAAAGATCCAAAACTCATTCATGTTCAATGCGTGATTAAAACAGATTTGTTACAGGACCTTTTAGTTTTCATTCTCGTTGACAGTCTGGGTGTCTAGTATATATTTGAAAAGAATTTGGCAGCATAATCAAATGCGCAAGGGGAGAATATTGTATTCCGTGTTAAAATGTTCTGAATACAGTTCTGGTACACAGCCAACTATTCAATTGACTGTCCATCCCTATCATTACATACCGTTGATGTGGCATGCCGCCAAAAAGGCAAGAGAACAAGAATCAGTACATTCGTATTACAATAAATAATGTAAGATTAATCTATGAACCATTCAGAAACAGACAAACGCAGCAAATTAAGCACAGCGCTTGACGCAAAGTCTTTCATCAAAACCTACAAGTAATTTAACATCAAGTTAGACTGAGCGGACAGAGTCTTTGAATTTGTATTTTTCACGACAGTACCACACGCTAGGTTTGTTGTGAGTACATTTACCTGTTAGTATGCTATTAATTATGGATAAACTAATTCTCACTGAATCTCTGAAACCGGTCTCTTTGTCTGTATTGTTAAATGTCTACGTTATATTATATATATTGTGCATGAGCGAGTTCGTCTCCAAGAAACATGTTTGATTTGCTTTACTTTAGTTTTGTAATGGGGCATTACTCCGTGCGTTTTAGATTTTCATATTTAAAATCATCATTAAACTATTTGATTGATTCAACCTGGTATACTTTGGTACAAATTGGAATTTACACGAAATATTCCAATTTGATGAACACAAGCGTGACATGTTCAGAGCCTAAATTACAAACACAAAGTGAACCAAACTATTTTAGAATACAAAATTACCATGAAAGAAGGAGAAAATGAAAATGGTATGACCAGATTTAACTTGGCATATGTACACTCTTCACAATAAGACAGAGTCACAGGGAATCTAAGAAAAACATTTTGTCATGTTATTGAAAATAGAAAGCCACTTTGGGGCAAAGCGAAACTTGTCTTGGGGCAAAGTGAAATATATTTAATATTGAATGTCATTATTCTTTTGGTATACTGATTTTTGCAACTCAGCATATAAAGTCACTAAGTCAATCAAATCAAAACAACACTCTCATGGGGTTAAGCATAACAACAAATTACTGGCCATAACTCTGCCAACCTGAACAACAACTCCAACTAAATGGGTTGTTTTTTACCGGAACGAATTACATAGTAACTTGTCATCAAAATACCCGTCGCGTGGTGGACATGGCAATGGCTGGGTGTCACTAGATAGATATGGCACTGGCTGGATGACACTTTATGGACCTGACCCAGACGGGGTGCCATTAGGTGAACCTGGTTCAGGCTTGTCCATTGTTTCGACTGCAGCAAAACATAATATCTGGGAATAATTGGAATTAAATGAATATCAAAAGCACTTGTGGCGTTGGATTTTGATTCAGTCTTTTGATATCAAAAAGAGCGATCACTTTTCCTGGGTGACTTCTTAGCCTTGCCCGCACTTCTTATATATGTGTTAAGTGGGCCCCTAAAGGAAACATCTATCGGCTGAAATCTATGTGATGTTTGTGGCGGAATGATCAGGATATGAACATGATTCTCTCTTGCCATTTCAATCAATGTGAGATTTTTGGTGGGAGTGACATGTCCGTCAAAATAAGAAGAACAGTGTCTTATTAAGATGTAGGCTTTGTGTGTCGCAGAAAATGGTTAAACCATTTTGGTGCCAATATTTGTGACTTCATCCAGTCAGATGGGTGACTCGCGGTAACTTTTGTTCCTGAAAAGGCACACAGAGCTGACACAATGGTAAACTAGAAAAAAAACTAAAGGGTATCAATTTCCTTGATAATACCAATCGTAAGTGTTTAGTAAGGCTTTTCTGGGGCAAAGTGGAGCACGATAGGGTAAAAGCTGAAAAATGTTTGGCTTTGCCCCATCCACTCTGCCCCGCGTTACAGATTTTTGTTTTCATCATGACTAACACACTATGCCTCAACTTACTTTTCAAATGTCATTGTGTTTGAGAGACAATTGATTCTTACACTGGTCATATTATGCATCAATTGACCGAGAGATGGCAGCACGCTCTCATGTGATTTGGAAACCGTTTCACTTTGCCCCATGTTCCACTTTGCCCCATGTTCCCCTCTGTGTCCTAATATTCGAAATAATGCAAATGAACAAACTTAAGACAGAGTGAGTTATGGTAAATATAGGATTGTATGATGTGACTAATATTCAAGGTAGCAAAAGATTTAAACTGATACTAAATGCATATCTTGCTCTCTAAATTGTTAATCAACAATCCGAAGTTATCTGTTACACAGCCATACGTAATAATCAGCCAATATGCTATTCTTGTTCAACACCTGACAAAAACAACCATTCAAAGTAAATTTAGAAAGATAAATATATTTATCCATACATATACAGTGCTTCCTTCTTATCTAGTGTGTACCCTAGACAAAATTGTAATGGCCCGGTAGTCGTAAAATTGGCAGAATTCTTGGTCTAACTTTGGCAAAATGTTTGTTTTTTGCTCATGGTCTAAAGGCTGTTGTTTATCAGACTACAGCTGTTCTGTAAATACAAATGTAAAGAATGTGATAGAGTTGTAACCGAGGATTCCGTTCTCTATAGGTTTCCCCAACATCCACTCAATCCACTAGATCGAATATCAAAGAAAACTATTCGCTTTGTCTTACTAAATCCTTACAGGCACCATTCCATTTCCAGTGATAAGATTAGCTCCTCAGATCACTTCGGACATAGTCCTATGTTAACACGTTTCACGTTTATTATTGCACTGCAGTTATCTTTAACAGCAACACAGTGATTGAGATTCACGGAATAAACAAACATTAGCTTATAAACAAAATGGTAAGAACATTGCCATAAAGTAGCAAAAACAATTGTATACGGTCGTTTATTAAAACTGATAACTCATCCCGATATTCCCTTATTAGTATTTAAAATGAACTCCTTTATTGACAACTGCTATTTTCGCCAATCTTGGCAAAATATTTAAAGTAATTTATTCCAGAGACTAACTTAACTTTGCCTGCATTTAACACCAATGCCAGCTCCGGGTACATGGACTCTTGCCACGCAAAATCCAGCACACTATCAACATCAAAAACATTTCCAAGACGACATAGCAAGCAGGAAAATATCGTGACTGGCTAAAGTTCTACTTTTTTCGCCCAAAATTGTCATAAATTAAAGTGTATATAAGACATAAGAATGCTCCTTGAAACAGTATTCTATTGTACGATAAGTTATTCATATTAATGATGCCAACCTGTTTTGTTCTTATAGGAAGAAATCACGACATGTGATATAGAACTAAACGTTCTGTTGCTCGATTGCTGTTGATTTCGTGTTGGTACATGACATTTATTTTGCTCTTCGCCAAAGGCACATCCCCTTCGTTCTCTTGTCAATGATATACACACCGACTCCTTTCAAAAAAGGGTTAGATTGTAACTATGTCGCAAATGATCTTCTCTGATCAAAAGTTGAGCACATTCGGTATACAAATCAAATACTCTATGCTTTAATAAACGACACATGTATTTGATATAAGGTTTGAACGTGCTGGACACATGCTGGACATGTATTTGATGTTCCATTCTAAAAATGCAATATTTATGAATTATTATACATGGCTTAGAAGATATTTTATTGACGGTTGTTATCCATACTGAAGAAAGCAACCTGGCTGCAACACTCTGGTCGCATCTTGATCAATTGTTCAACACGCTTTGCTGCACCCACAATTGTTTCACTTGATCCTGGATGTCCAAATGCACAACTCTGAAGGCCGATAAAAAACATTTTTAACATTATCTCATACCAACAAATATCAACGATTTTCAAGTTTCATCGAGTGTGACTATCAGACACTATTTTATAATTAGAATTTTAAACATGTCTTCAGTTGTTTATCATTTTTCAGTTTTGTGACTCTGGTCATCTAATGGTCAGATAAATAATGTAATTTTGACTGTCGTACAGTATTCTTCTGTTACATTATCAGATTATCATGTTGCTGACCAGCCCAAAATAATTTTGCTAACCAACCATTAGTACATGTAAGTGCACTATTGCAAACTCATGCCTTGGTGTACACATACTGTTGTTGTTAATTTAAGTTTTTTTGACTGATGTTTAATATAGAACTTAATGATTTGTTTGTTTGTTTGTTTGTTTGTTTGTGTGGTTGGTGTTTAACGTCAACCTCAAGGGTATTTCATTTTTATGATGACGGATTGTCCACTTCACACTGCTCCTTGTCTAATTACGGTGGAATACCGGGAGGAAACCTCGTAAAAAATCACCCCCGCGATTGCCGGACTCAATCCCGTGAACAGTAAATCGAACTAGGATTAGTAAGCGCACACGCTACCACTAAGCCACGGCCGCGGGCGTAGAACTTAAGGAAACCAGTCCAAACTACCCTCGGCATTATTAGCAATAAGCCCTCTGGCTGAGAGCAATTTGTTTGAAGAGTAGCAAGTCTGTCTTTACTTAGCACTGAAGAAAATTAACTTTCTAACATTATGGAAACGCTTCACATGTTAGTTGTGCTAGTGTCAATTATTGTTGGAATACACCGCCGTCATATAAGTGAAATACCCTTAAGCACGGTGTAAAACACCAATCACTCAATCGACCATTGGCAATAAAGAAAGACAGAACAGTCTGATCACAAGATGTGATACAAATACATCACTAACAGATTGGCTTCTTGTCTCCATTCAGTTAACCCTTAAAACAGCAGGAACAGCCCTCCCACCAGTCCACATTTATGAATGTGGTGGAGTATATTGCTGTTAAACACAATGTTCAAGAACATACTTTATATATGATGGTACAGGTGGTTGGGAGGGAGCTTTCTGTTGCCATGATGCTGTTGCAAAGAAGGAGCAACGTGAGGGTAGCTTCCTTCTCCTGGGTAAAGGAAACCACCAAAGATGCCACTGGCAACAGAGACAAGACAAAACAATCACAGGACGTGATCGAATACATCACAAACAGATCGGCTGTATGTGGCCCTGAGAGCACCAGTGCAACAGGAAAGTAAACAGTTAACATGAAGCTCCGCTGTCCAAAACCCCTCTGTTCGACAAAGAGCACAAGAAAGTACCTATTGATAGTTTAATGACTACTAAAATAAATGACAGAAAGGATACTGCTCCTTTTATCACCATACTATTTGATACAAGATTGATGATGACGAGAGTTTTAACTAGTGTTACTGTGTAAAAAAAAAAAGGCTTGGGCTTAAGGGGCCTCCAGGTGTATTTTGGGAAGGATTATGCATTTTAAAGTGGTACCATCGGGTTCAGCGTCCCTGATCACATATGAAACCACATCTTTTTTGCTAATTTAAGTGAACTTTTACCCATTGATAGTGTAATGACCGTACTAAAATAAATGACAGAAAGGATACTGCTCCTTTTATTTGATACAAGATTGATGATGACAAGAGTTTTTACTAGTGTTACTGTGTAAAAAGAAGGGTCTCGGGCTTAAGATAAACATCCACCCTTAGAAAACTTTGTTTTCATAGGGTCCTATATTTTGCCAATCGCAGTGACGTATCAGCATATGGTCTCAGTGTACAGTCATATAGAGTATGAAAAGGTCATGTCAAACTTCTAAATGAAGTTCCCACACCAATTCACTAGATAATAACATATCCAAATTTGGTGAGCTTACGTGATTTCGTTTCGGAGATATCACAGTAATAGCCAAACTTGATTTTATTTCATAGATATCATGGTATAAAACAGGGGCATAACTCTATAAATTATTTGACGAACATGCTCAATTTCGATAGGCTTCCCAGAATTCACTTGATACATAATATTTTAAATTTGGTGGCCAAACGTGATTTTGTTTCAGAGATATCATAATATAGAAAAAAGTTGAAAAAGGGGCATAACTCCATAAATTCAGCGACGAACATGCCCACTTTCCATAGGCTTCCCACAATTGACTAGATACATAACATATCCAAATTTGGTGGCCCTACATGATTTCGTTTCGGAGATATCGCAGTAACGGACGGACGGACGTATATGATGACAACAATACCCCTAGGCCTAAATTGGCCGAGGGGTAAAAAACCAAAACAACACAATAAAAACTGTGTTGCTCTGTTGGAAAATTTTATCCATCCAGTGTTAAGTAAACTCAGAACAAACAGACCTAAGCTAGAGGGAAAACAGTTGATATGAATATTATTTGATTAATGTTTAGTGTCATGCAGCCAGATTCTTGTTGAATTAACTTCCCACTCGGCCTAACATAGCTTGGATTCACCTACCACTACTTTTGGTTCAATTTAGACACATCAAGTGATATTACTTGTATCAGGTTAAAGTTATTTTACATCCAATAATGAAGACGAGATTTTCTATGAGGAATTGAGTACGTCCATAATACAAAAAAATGGAGAGGAAAAAAACCCTGATTAATTCCTTTGTTAATCCTTGATCATCTGAAGATTCCAAAGTTTGTCTTAAATGAATCCATAACAAATTTAAATGTATAGGATTATACAGTTTATAATATGTTTAATACAAGTAAACCAGTTGATTTACTGTAAACCCATACCGAATGTCTTCTTTGCTTCATAATTATCACATAATATACCATGTACAGGTAACTCACCGTAATGGCCTTCTCTGGAGATGTCAAGGTTCCCGCATAACAATTTGAGATAGAGATCTATTTTGTAACTTTTCTCTGGGAGTTTATCTAGAACTTAGGATGATTCATTGGTTGTAATTATTTGACATCTCTGTGCCAGTGTGATTATTTTTTTTTATAAATATTATACAAGTAAATTTTCCAAGTATGACCTCTCTAGCTTAGGTAAAAAATAAAATAAAGAAGAGAATATGCATAGAAATTAATAGCCTCCTGGCAAAGGGCAGAATTTTTCACATGAATTTTCCAACAAATCAAATCTTTCGACCCTACCAAAGTTCAATGGGGTTATTTAACCTGTAATATAAAGCCGGCGTGTCTTCTAAATTCTAGTTTGGAGCTTCAATGCAAAACTCTGAAACTACTTTGTGGTAAAACTTTCACATGAAAAAGGCATCATGCATGGGAGTTTTGTTAAAAAAAACCTTGAAAATAATTGAATGACTCATTAAACTCGTAGACCTATACTCCAGGACGTTTGCGCCCTTTCTGAGAAAGCGTGAAGGGGTGCGGAGCCTTTATGATTCTTTAAGTGATTCTTTGGCTTCCAAAATTGACGGGGAGAACACAATAAAACAAATGACTACTTTGAAACGTCATATTAAAGTTAAACCCAGGTGGAAAGGCACTTTTCGCAAGCTGACGAAAATTCGACACTGACCAATACTTCATGTATATCTTCGGGCAAACTCGTTTGTGTGTTTTTTATTTATCGCTGCTGGTCTACAGCGGCAAGACATCGCGGCACCGTGAGATGTGGTTGGGCACATCGTGGTATGTTACATTGGTTGTGGCAACGTCGCGCGGTCCAGTCTGGCAAATATTGGAAATGTTAAATATTTCGTGTCCTTATATGCGGCGAAGCAACCGCTGCTAGATTGTGTCAGACTCGTACCTTTGTGCAGATTATCGAAGCGCACTGTTTGTTTAAAAAGTTATTCGGCTGTCCTATGTCGCCGGAAAAGGAAACCATACTTTTTCAATCTTCAGTATTGTAGACTGGTACATTTTACAGTGACTGGACTTTACTCAATTTCACACATTCTACATACATGTATGTAAACTAATGAACATGTTATCTATAGTGCTCCTTGCACTCGCTATGAATGTCCTTTTCCCATAGCTTTAAATACTATTTTTTGCAAAAGTTACAATATTAAAGCTATATTTTCCTGAAAATCAACAACAGGCAATGTTAAAGTGTAGGCAGACTGCCGCACATTGCCATAAAGTGGCAACGTCATTTCACAAAGGGACGTCACTCTGTTGTCGTAACGTCATAACTCAAAAGCTCCGTATTCATTAATGATATTTTTAATTGTGGATTTAATGACAGTTTGGAAGCCTTGTGCATTTCTTTCAATTAAAGTTATTTTAAAAAGATTTTTTAAAAGTGTATCAATCTACTCTGTTCGATTATTGTTCCACTTATCTGCCTAATCAGAGTCTATAGTAATGATTGCAATTTTCTCTGTATGAAGTTCGCATAGGCAGCAAGGGACGCTGTTCAAACATTGCGGCCAATCAATGTAATTAGCATCGAGAGGGTTGGAAACTCAACATTGACTTTTTTATGAATGATTGTAAATAACTATATCTTACATAGTTTTAAACACGACATTTACAATTTTTAGATTCAAAATGAAATATTTGAGATATTGACATGTATATTATCCAAAAACACTCACACATACACATACGCACACGCACACAAATGTTAACACTTGTTTATGTGCTTTTCGGTTGATTTGCTTATCTTTTTGATCATTTGTTTGTTTGATTAGGGTTTAACGTCTTACTCAAGGGTATTTCACTCATATGAAATTGGATTGTCGACTTACACTGTTCCTTGCCTAATAACGGTGAAAACAGGATGAAACCGCGTACAAAAAACCCGCGATTGCCATAGCCACATCGTGTGACTAACTCATATACCTGATGGTCACAGACGGAATCGATCTTCCCTTTTGATGTTTGCTTGAAATTTATTTTTATATAAATAACATTGGATAAAAGAGTTTGACTATGTTCACGCCACAGCGTAGCCGAAATACCGCTGAATGTGGAGTAAAACACCAATCAATCAATCCTGTATGATATTTTGTTCAGCACGAAACCGTAAACCGTACATGTGCAATAAAACGTGTTGAATATGAGATCTGTATATGTGGTAAAACTGGTGGCAATGTTTTGAAAAGCTATTTATAGTCAATATAGAAACATATGCTTTGTGAATGTTGGGGTGCAGTCAAAGTGCAGAAGAACTGACTGACTGATATATGACCCCACACTGAGCTGACCCCTTTAGATTGATGGCATAGCTAAGCCAAGAAGTGATAAATGGCAGAAGTTGCAAATGGTGAAAACTCTCTCGACACTAGTTATATAAGATAGGGGCGGTATACGGGCAGTTTATTTGTGTAACTCTACAGGATTCAGTCTGTTTACCCCATCATCTTGACCCTCATACATCAGGCTAATAGTGTGTAGTATTGTTTGACATGTTGTTACAGTGTACACTCCGTATTGATGAGGTTACCTTACACAACTACCTTACTTTGTTACCTGGGACGTCTGACTTTACATAGTGTCTTTGCTGTATTCATTTTATTAACATTGATTGTAAGAATAGACAATTTGAATTACTGATACATCCATTGCATTTACATACTTCCTTAATACCAGTTAATCAATCGACAGTCCGCCAAACTCGTCAATCGGTCAACCAATCATTCATCTAGCCATCAATCAATAAACTAATCAATCAATCAATCAGTCAACCATCCTTCCATACATCCATTCGATCAATCAATCAATGAATTAACTAACCAATCATTTAATCATGACAAGAATAACCCATTTGAATTAATGATAAATCCATTGTAGTTACATAATAAATTCAACTTGCCAAATACGCTCAACCAATCGACGGACAGATTCCTCCATCCATCCATCATCCCTTATCCCATCCATCCATCCATTATCCCATCATTCCATCCATCCATCCGTCCATCCATCCATACCATACAATCCATCCATCCATCCATCCATCCATCCATCCATCCATCCATCCATCCATCCATCCATACCATACAATCCATCCGGTCATCCATCCATCCATCCATCCATACAATCCATCCATCCATCCATCCATACCATACAATCCATCCGGTCATCCATCCATCCATCCATCCATCCATCCATCCATCCATATAATCCATCCATCCATCCATCCATCCATCCATCCATCCATCTATCCATCCATCATCCGTATTTTTGTATACGGATGTGCTAAGCATGAGTTCTGCACGAGATCCATCCATCCATCCATCCATCCATCATCCTATCCCATTCCATCCATCCGTTAGATTACACATTTCCAAAGTGTAAGAATATTCCATATTTAATGCAAACAATACTAAACTTCTACATTTGCAAAGTTGCACATTTTACACAGATGATTTTTTTTAGAAATGTCGCGATATCTATCTACCTCTCTCGATAATTAAACCATGATCAATTATCCTAAGCGTACAACAGGAGAGAAGAGTTTAAACCTATATACACCCGCTGATTGGTCAATATATGGTCTCGTGCAGAACTCATGCTTAGCACATACGTATACAAAAATACGGATGATGTATTCACAACTGCACAAATAACCTTAAATAACTTGTAACCTGAAATGCATTTAATGGTCTTTGGTTGTTAGAGTACTAGTATGGGCGTGACAGCACATGGTACTATTTAGAAATCAGTGATGGTTGCGTTATCTAACTCTTTCCTATATAACACTAGGATGAATATTACATTGATTGTTCACGTTAAATGAAAGAAATCAAATTTGTTATAAGATTTCAGCAGTGTGGTACAGACGGTTAAATTGAGTGATAGTGAGGAGGGGGAATTTGTTGCTTGCGTTTCCATGAGGGTTTTAAGCTAGTTGTGAAACGTTGTCTTAGAGATCTGGTACGGATAGGCAAGCCACTGTTGATCCCAACTGATCGTCAGAAAATACAAAACTACATGTACCACACTCTATTTTAACCTTATATTGGAGACACCGGAAGTCTTGTAGACGTTTATCTGGTAAGGGGTCTTTACAAAATCAGACTGATATACATAGTACGTTTGAATTCTTTTATCCAATATAACAACAAGTTAATTTCAACATTTCACATTATAGTTGGATTTATAGCTGTCTTTTGCCAGGAGATTATATGAGAGAACACTCGATATAACGTGAAAGCGAGTTGGGCAATGAGGTCAAACATCCGGCTTGATAGGCATTGTGTATTCTCGCTTGGAGTTCGCTCTCGATAATGGATCATAAAAACAGAAATCGAGTGGCCACAGAACAAAGAGAGATTATTTAACATGTAGACAAGTTGTGAAAAAATAATAGTTGAGATCAGAAAATGAAAGACCCAGCAGGCAAATGCGTTGCTGGTTAAAGATGATTCAATAGCTATATACTGTTTTGCCACCTAAAATAAATACAAAAATTATAAAATGTATTGACACGACAGAAAGACAATAAAAGTGGAGTTGTACTTTTAATAGCTGCTAGAATATTTGAAATGTTTGTAATGACAAATGTCGTTGGTGCAACGTCGTACTTGGGTTATTCCATTCGCACGACGGGGTCATGTACTTGTGACGGGACTAAATCCAGACTGCTTACGTGCAGTGTCACTGGAATATCCATTCTAAAATAAAATCAATTCTACTTCCTATGTCGAGACATTGACTCTAAGATACACCCGGGCCATCTTGTTTTGCACTTCTTTTATTTGCTGGGCTATGGCATACGTCGCCCCAAATATTGGCGGAAATTAATGCGCGATGGCCTGGCATAGCCTACGAGAGTTGTCTTAGTCTCGTCCACTGTAGAAACTCTCGCGAGAATACGATTGTGGAATATCAAACCGCTGCGGATTTATCTGTTTGATTGAGTTGGCTTTGCTCTCGCATTCAATGGTATTGTACTTCTATGACGTCAGACCCTCCACTTCCTACTCTGGGTGTGGACACCTCGTGAAAGCCACTGTGGCGATTACCGAGGGACTTACTTACTATTGTGGCAATCTCTACAAAACACTATGTCCTTTAATGAACTGTCACATAACAATTTTGTCAAATGCAGCACACGACTAAAATAGAGAATTGTCTCTGAAAAGATATTCAAACTTATCAGTGACGAAAGTCATTTGAGTAAACTACTGTTTACAGTCTACCAGTGGCCAAGTCTACGTTTTTATTTCCTTGTCTTGGAACGCCGCCCAGGTATCGGCCATCTTTATCAGTCGTAAAAAAATATAATGAACTAATATGTTTAGACGTGTATGTACTAACGATCTAGGTTATTGGAGCATTGTGTTCTGAGCAAATAAACTCAGAATAATGTCAGCACAAATCTTCTGAGGCTTAAACATATTTAAGAGTTGAAATAATATTTTGAAAAACTGCCATCGGAGTCAATGCAACAATAGCATTCAAGTGAAACCTAAGACTGTCTTGGTTGTGATGTTTATTTGTTAATCGGAGCCATTTATTTATTCGACAAAATGCACAAGTTAGCGAAGTTGATAACAACAGTCATGTAGGCTTCCTGTACAAAAACAATCTAGCTTATTATTGGAGTCTCCTGACAGTGACTTGGTACCAGGTTATCGTTAACACCATGCGTAGAGTACTGTTCTGAGATTGCTTACTGTTATTGTTCAACAAGCCAAATGTGGTCTCCAGCTTGATTTCTTTCTATTTGACAGACTATAAGAGCAGAGAAATACTTAAGTAAATCTATCTGAAAATCCCAGAATACCTTTAAGAGCAGTATTTTAAAAAAAAAACAGACGAGGGCCAGACATTAGTAAAATCAATTTCATATATGATGTTTCTGTTTTTTACTCACAGAATATACTAACTTAACAACCAGCAGGATCTGCTTGTCGAGATGGTTGGAGTTACAATTGTTAATTGGTAATTAACATTTCTGGAACGTTTGGAGTTAGGGAAACTAATGCTCAATCCTTTACACGACTTGAGGAGAAACGAGCTGAAATAAAAGATGTGCTTCTTATGCTTGACTATAAATCCCAGTCCCATTTTAAAAACTATATAATACAACAAAACAAAGATTTTGATTTTTTTCTTTCCGGGATCACACACATATTTGCTTAAGTATGTTCAACAATTCCAAAAAAATATCAAATAAGTTGACTGTATATACTCAGAGGCAAGAAATCTGTGAATTCATACGAAAGAGTTGTGGAGATGGTTTGCGTAGTAGAATGCGCGTTAAGAAAATGACTAGAAGCTTGTTTCATTATTGTTTATTGTTTATAATTGTTAATTTAAGTGGATACAAATAAAAATCAAATGAATACTATGATATAATATATTGACTTAAATGTACATACATATTATATATACACACACACACACGTACTCACAGACAAACATTTTTCTTGTATATATACAACCATGCATAAATATTATCAAGATATTACTGACAATAATAAATCGCTTTAATTACTTGACATCTAAACGTTTTTAAAGACAAGTTATGTACGTCAAAGTTGGACAAGTGGATTCCAGATCATTATAAACATTCATACACATTTGAACCGATGAAAACTTATGAATATTTATTCTACTGCGGTCACAATTGAAAGTTTTTGTAATGACATTTCTGGTCAATCTCTGAGTTACATTAAATGAAAGTTTGGAGAGTGTCCCAGAACAATCATACAAATTATTTACACATTTATACAAAAACATAACGTCCAAATACTTCCGCCTTTCATACAATGGCTGAAGGTTAAAATATTTACATTGATTTACATACTTTTTTTATCATATTGACGGGCTCTTTTAGTCTCTTACCAACTCAGCAGCATAGATTTGTGTGTTCATAACAATGATTTGGCTTGACAGATAGAACTTAAACATTTTGAGCATTTACTCAGCAGAGTCGAAAATTACCGGCACCCTTGGTCCACCAAAAACAGATTATAATAAATTTTTTGACAATGTATCTAATGGGGTATTGTTATCGAAACAGTTATATACTTAAGACGGGTGTGAAACGTCTGCAATATTAACATTTAAACTAAATCAATGTGAAATACACAAGTATATTCTTTGTAAATGTACGTATGTACATCCGTGCTAGCTGTATCCAATGTACACGTTACTTCCGCGGCGCATGCGAATAATACACGTTATCATATATTTCATCAAGCCAAGGTACAGTTTAAATGTTTCATGTAAACTTGTTCGCCACGACCCGAAAATAATGATCACATTGTTTGCGAATATTCAACATAGGATATGTAAAATACTTTTCACACGGAATCGTATGCAGGTCACCTGTGTGTTTGTGGTTTGTTTCTCCCTATTGTGATCAATAATATATAATATGTTATAAATACGCGAATGTAGCAAACAAGATATTTGGCATAGGTTTAGAATTATTCTAAAGTAAAACGGGTATTTTTACAAAATAGAACCAATTTATGTCAGCTAAGGAGAACGCGAGTTGTCTGATACAGAAAGAACTTTCAAATGTATACATACATCAATATTTTGCCATGACAATTTGATATAGAGGTTTACAAGCTCTCCTGGACTAAATTAAAGAAAAGATAGTCAGTTTGTTTTTTGCAATGGTTATTTATTTGTAATTTTCACTTGTTTTTTTATTAAGATAAGCCAGTTAAAGTTTACTTCTAAATCCTGGCTAAAGTTTACTTTCCTTTCCTCTGGTGAGGATTGTACACAGTATTCCTTTGTATAACTTTACGGTCGGAGTAAGATTAACATCGAGGGTTAACACAACGTGTTGCTGATTCTGATATTTTCTCGATTTCCTCTCTTGTAGCTGGTGATAATATAAAGCGTGGCTAATCTTTACCTTAGCTACACATATCTTTTCTGGACAACGGCCAAATCTTCAAACGCAAAGTGACAAGACACAAGGCATGTTCCCGAGAAGCCAATAGGTAAGAGAAAGGTTTGTTTTTGCTGGATTTGTCAGAACCTATGCAGATCAGCTCTGTTACGAAAACAGGTGAAACCATTAAAAGTGACAGGCAAATATTGCTGGTAAGTAACCAAGAGACGAACAGGAGCCTATTTACAGCTATTATAATGGAATTAAACATTCACTGATATGGTGTACTCTGCCTTATTAATAAAAGCTCCTTTACAATACGAAATAAACGTTTTAGAACTCATATACCTTCTTGTAGCTATAAAATGATACTGGGAAATATCATCATTACATTTCTGTGTGAAGCAATCACAAAGGTATGTAATTCTTTTCGGCTCGTTTGCATGTCAGTCTTCACTTTATTTAAGGGAAGAACAGTGTGAAATTGTCAATCCGTAGTCATATAAGTGAAATACCATTGAGTGCGACGTTAAACACCAATTAAACAAACAAAGTCAAAGCTGTATGTCTGTATTATGTCGGTAGTTGAATATCGCAGTTTGTCTATTGTTTGTATTCTGTAGTCGAATCTAATATTTTGGACCTAGCTTGGTTAATAATTTAATATGTTTATTTTTTTCCCCACATTTTTTTTTTTACACATTTCGTATCAACAGATTTTTTTTAAGATGACGTTTTGCTTCACATGGTTTTTGTTTATAGAATATCTTACCGTTCACATTTCCCAATCATTTCATCTTGAATCTATGGATCCCGGTTTACTATTTAAGTTCTATGCGAAGTTTTGTTATGGCTCATTCGATTGTTAATCTCTTCAACTCTGAACCTGGACTATGTGTGGAATTTATTTTATAATACTGCGGCCAGTTGTTCAAAGCACCATTGAATTTAATCCTAGATTAGATGACGTCACTCCATGCTGTAGGCCTATCTCTAATCCTGGATTGGTGGCTTAATCTGCTATTAGCGACTAATCTTGGTTTTGAGCAACTGGGCCCCGGGCAATGCGCTTTTCTAAAATCCCGTCAAAAAGTGGACTTCAGACGGAGACAGTCTGAACCCTGACCAATAGTTGATTAAGTAAATTGATAACTTATACCAATAGGGTGTGAATTTCGTCCAAGGGTCGCCTCTGTTCTGGCAGCTGTTTTCGTAGCGATACATCATCCCGTAGTGTTATCCTTAACACCGAAAAGGGTTGAAGTCAGAGATAAAATTTAACAGAAGACATTTGGCTCAGTGTCTTGTCACCAAGATCATGCTGTTGTTTAGTTTATCTGATCATTCAACCAATCCCATCTCAGCTGGGTGTTGATAGGCCTTAACAGCGTGGAATTAGAAGGCACATTCATATATCTTCACAGAGTGGAATTACACCTGCGTCAGCTGGTAGCTCGTTTTAAAGTCACAAGTCAACCAAAGGTCACATAAATACGTTCACTCTTTGGGTTGGCAGCAAGAGTGGACCTTTCAAAGTGGACCAACTTTGATTTAATAATATATTAGTTGATACTTAACAACTATAGTTTAATAAGTGTCCATTGACTGCATTTAAATGATTTATGGAATAACCTTGCGATAACACTCCCTGTTCTAAAAGGAATGTTATCACCAAAATAAGTTAAACCACACTGAACCGGTTGACCCGTGACATCTACAACAAGGAATGTTGTCCATTGATTTTTATACGAAATAATTCGAAAACATTTGAATTTAAAAAAAAATCTCAGCCGAAAAGAAAAGACTTCCAGCACA
This sequence comes from Mopalia vespertina, assembly GCA_030265115.1. NCBI lineage: Eukaryota > Metazoa > Mollusca > Polyplacophora > Chitonida > Mopaliidae > Mopalia > Mopalia vespertina. The sequence continues at coordinate 22,405 of JAQQZZ010123362.1, forward strand.
TATAAAACATTACAAAAGTTAGCCAATCTGATCTTGTTCCAGGTATAAAACAGGCACACTTTAATTAAATCGCAATATTAAAAAAATGTACAAATGTAGGGTGATATCATGTTAATTACGGTCTCTATAAACTCACAGATGTCGTATCTGGGGTACCAAGGGTACATGTAGGTTTTCTTTTATATTTACGTTCAATTCACAGAAATAGCATGACTATCTTTGGGGCTGCTGGGTAGAAGATGCTATGCGTTTATTTTGATTGCAAACAACGTTTCGTCTACAAGTTATGCTTATAGAGTGTGTATTATGTATTTTTATGTCATTGTCACGACATTCATTAGAACAACGTGATCCTTTTACAAGACTATATAAGAAAGAACAGACAAGTGTATTCAGCGCGGGTCCTGTATTGTCACCTTAGTCACAAAGAGGGTTGTACTTCAACGAGTAAATGAAAGCCCAAGTGCATTAACTTACACTAGAAAAGAGTAATTCGAAAATAAGTAACTTTCAAAGTTCAGTTTTCTTTCTACCTTGGCAAGAGCTATCTGGCAGGAAAACAACTTTCCTTGACAGCTCATATATTACTTAATAAATAAATAAATAGGTTTCATCGAGTCATTTGTTTATTTAGTGCACATAATGTAAACAAATTAAGGGAGCAAAACTAAAAATACTTGTCATTATCTCAGTCTTGAAGCGTTTGAGTATTTGACGGAATTGTCATTTTGTTTTCGTTACGCAATGTGAGCAGCGGATGCTTTCTGAGCTAAAGAGACAATGATTCTGATTAAAAAATATACCTAGAAAAGTTTCTCTAAATTTAAACAAAAAATGTTCAATCATTAATGATTGTCTTGTATCTATATACTATAATTCTATAACATGTGTTTTCTTTCACTGTAGTCAATGTTGATAAGGCCACGAACTAAATAGATGAGCCAAAGAAATATAAAACTTCTTTAGATTAATGGGTGAAATGAATATTTTTCATCATAATGAGAGATTCCCGAATTTGACCTTACTGAAGAGAAATATGTGAGTGACAAGGTGAATTGATGTCCTGTAATAAATGGGTCCATTTAATGCAAAAATGTGGTTAAAAAGGTTAAACTTTCCGGATATGTTAAATCTCTCTTTGAATCTGAACAAGGGAGATGTTATCACCATCATTATTATTAGTGGTGTACAATAGTTGGAACCACATGATTGGTATACTTATTATTAGGTTTCAATCACTATAAATGCACAAGAAATGGTTAAGCACCGTTACATGTGGGACGGTAAATTGACAGGCACAGAGCTGGAACAGAAACTACATCCTGTCTAAAACAACATATATCTTAATCGCATTGTGTCGCTCTAGAGACTGTTAAAGCGCTGTTTTCATGTGTCACGTTTTGACGAGCTTATACCAATGGTCCGAAATCCAAACTAGTAACAGTATATTTTGCTTCTCTGGGGAAGTAAATATACTTAACGTTATGTGATATTATTAAATATCGGTGACAATTTAGTTGTCAGCAGTTCTGTTGTGCGTTATTAGAATTTACGTAACACAAATAGCGTTATATCCATATGTTGCCTCCGAACCTCCGCAATGATGCTGCAAATAACCATCGTACTTGTCTTGTACGAAAACGTGGATGTCCTAACAAACAAACGAACAAAATCATTAAAGTTGCAAGGTGCACTGTCACCGTACGATTGCTAGATACGTCATAAGAGGATTCTTCACGTTTGCGCTATTTTGATTGGTCGAAAAGAAACAATGCCAGAGACAGTCAAAATTGTTATTACAAATCGTACCACGAGAACGCAGTTAAACTCTTGCTCACTTATATGATAGCGATGTACTCGAGCTGTTAAAAACTCGCAATAACACAATGATTAAATGTTAAATATTTTAATGTAATTGTAGCCAACTCAGATATATATATGTTTTATTATAGAGAAAAAAAAATTTCCTTGACTTCACCGTGATTCGAAATCGGAACCAGATTCGAGGCAGGGCCAGCGCTCTAACCGATTGAGTCACGTCAGAACGACCCAATATTTTCATCCAAGTAAAGGCAACGAATCTCTCTCTACTGGAAGCCCTGACACATGGTCACTAAATTAGTGTCTTTTTATCTACAAAATTAACCACAAATACGTCATATTGTTTGGGTTATTCCGATAATCTGGTTCTGGCAAATATATATTTTGTATTGAAAAGAGAGAACATTTTGCTTTCCGCCACCGGGATTCGAACTGGGGCGATTTTTATTTCTAAAAAGTAATCCCACTGGCACAGGGATGGCGATTAATTAAGATCAAAGAATCATCTTATGTTTCAGGAAAAACTTCCAGAAACAAGTCTCTAAATAGATCTTAATATGGAGTTGTTATGGGAAACCTATACAGACATCTTGAGAGAAAGTAATGACCATTTACATGGTATATATATATATATTTCTAAAAAGTAATCCCACTGGCACAGGGATGTTGATTAATTAAAATTGAAGAATCATCTCATGTTTCAGATAAACTCCCGGATGGTAAAGATATATAAATAGATATATTGTTCATTTACCATCTTTGTTACATTCTGTTTCATCTTTGAAGAAAATCAGTACGGCTATTATTTCAGTTCAATGCAGGAGACGAAAATTGTACCTCCAGATCAAATTCATATATTATCTATTTACCATCCTTCTTGTATTCTGTTTCATCTTTGATGACAATCAATCTGGCGATTATTATTTTTGTTCAACGGAGACGAAAATTGTACCTCCATATCAAATGCAGTCAATAGCAGGAGCTAAACCTAAGATGTCATTGTGCGTATAGTATATGTATGTGAGTTTTAAGTCAATACAGTTTGGCTTGCTGCCAAAAAGCAAGAAAACACGATTCATCGCATTCATACTACTATAAAACAAATACCCACACTGAAGAAAATCTATTTAATCTGTGTAACATTCAGAATCAGACAGATGCTGTAAATTTACCATATTACTTAAAGTAAGAGTATTTCACATCAAAACTTATTTCTACCTTGGTCTTTGGTCTGTTTATCAAATGATACAGACGAATTGGTTTCTCCGACGTTGGTTAAATGATATGTTTCTAGTGTTAAGACCACATTAGGCTTCTATAGATTAGATTGTCTGGCAACGTTAGAAGTGGCATGTGTGAGAACTGATAGTCACTTACAAGTTCTGCTAAACATAAACAAGTAAGATCATCGTTGATTACAGTAAAATGACGTTTCAGTGCAGAGTCTATTGCCGTTAGAATCATCAAATTGAATAATTTCACGTTTGGTACAGTATATTACTTCACACATAAAAGTAAAACAGTTGGGTAATAGTATTCATAGGCCTATAGTGAAGCGGCATTAATATTTCTATGAAATCTCTCATTTTTATTTTTGGTAAATTTTCTGTTAACTCAGTTTAAGTATTGTAGAAGCTGGTGATTACCTGTTTTTTAAATGAGATGGAAGCCGGCTAGGTTACCTTCACTAAGTCGTCATACTGACTGGCTGTTAACTGGCAGAAGTTGTAAATGGTGGAATGTCATTCGTAGATTGTTATATAATTTCAGGGTGTTACTCTGGCAGAGTTTGTGTAACTGTATAGGATTCCCTCTGCTAAAACCATCACATAAATTATAACATATCAACTTTGCAGAAACGAGGCAACAGTTTTGATCAATTTTCTATATCGTTTTGTCACTACACAAAATCAACATATTGTGTACATGATGACTGTCAGAAGCATTATATGGTGTGTAATTTGGAATTTGAGTTGTCACCAAATCATTGTTGAAACTTGGCTAAATTGCTGGGGGATATGACTCAAACTTGCAAGTGTTTAAATAAGGCCAATATCGCAAAGGGATTGGCCGAGGAAGGCACGTGTAGAAATCAGACAGGCAGGACACGAGGTAATAGAAGAATGTTGTGACGTAGAATTGTCCATATACATAGAGGGGCGGACATTGCGACTCTTGAATAGCTAGATCTGTGACACGCAGTTGTACACCAGAGAAAAGAGTTCAAGACGAAAGGGCTGAGAATAAATCCTTTTATCCAAAGTGACAACCTGATACTCGGCCAAATAGAGCTAATCATTTACATTCTTTCAACTTATTTCACTACAGGGAAATTTCTAATTGATAGAAATAACAAGAACTGTTTCTAAATATTAAAATAACATATGTTAAATCATTACCGTCTTATAATGTTTCTATAATATGTATTTCCTTCCACTGCTATGAACATTAGGCATCCAAATGTTTCTGTAACCTTTGTCAATGAAAATCTTTCTACAATCAGTCGGTCTCTCAAAAAAAAAGAACAAAAAAATGTTTTAATAAGATGTGTGTTCTAACTCTGCACCTGAATGAACTTCACCTGCAATGAATGTTGCTATATTTTTCGAACTTTTGTGGAAGATTCTACAGTAAACAGGAAAGCTAATGTCCCGAACTCCACCAACGTTTTGTGTTATTTAAGACAAATAATAAGTAGATGAGCCAAAGGCATCTTAAACTTCTTCAGATTAATGTGTAGGTGAAATTTATTTTTGTAACCATAATGAGAGTTTCTGGAAATTAATCTGAGTGAAGGGAAATATGTGGCTGACAAGGTGAACTGATGTAATAATTTTATAACAGATTATTGTTTTACTCGATTAACCTACCGAATATGTCCAATTTGTAAAAATTTGTATCGACAACCGCCTCTCTTCAAGTCTGAACATGTGATTTGTGAGCATCATCATTGTCAACTTATCATTATATGAAGAGACAAGTATTTGGTGCCACCTGATTGCTATACTTATTATTAAATTTAAATCAATATAAACGTACAAGAAATGGTTACATGTGGGACGGTTGATTAACAAGCATATAACTAGAACAGAAACTATATCCTGTCCAAAAAAAAACAGATAACTTAATTGCATGCACTCTTGCCGCCCAAAAGACTGTTAAGACGATAGATTTAAATGTCTCGTTTTGGAGAGTTTACACTAATGGCCCGAGATCCATGCTAGTAACACTATCTTTTGCATCTTTAGAGAAGCAGTTATGTAAATATACTTACTTCTTTATGTGACATTATTAAATATCGGTTACATTTTAGTAGTAAATAGTAATTGATTATATCATTTTCTGTGTTAATAGAATTGAGGTAACAATATGCCTTATGTCCTGCATGATGCTGAAGAAAACTCAGCATTGATGCCGCAAATAACCAGTGTAATTGACTTGTCGACTACATAAGCATGGCTGCACCAACATATAAACGCATTGAAAGAGTGGAAACAATATGAAACAGTCGACGCTGAAATTCTTAATACAATTGTTACCTTGAGAACGCAGATCAACCCTGTGCCCAAGGGTTATTCACGTATATGATAACAATGTACTCTAACAATTAATAACTCACCATAATTACATTATCCTCAAATGCGATTAATTGCTCTCTGCTCTGAACGCAACACAGATATTTTTTTTTATCATTTCTCAGTTCTCATTGTTTTACTCTGCTTTATCTTTGTTGTTCAAAGGAGACAACTATTGTACATCAAGAGCAAATCCAGTGAATTGCAGGAGTTAAACCTAAGATGGCATTGTGTCTGGCTTTTATAAGTTTTAATTCGTCACAGATCGGCATACTGCAAAAGAGCAAGAGAACAAGACTCACTGTGTTCAAACTCCAATAAATAATACATGGAATAAACGAAATCTACTTAATACTTGGACCAATCAGAATCAGACAAATGCTATAAATTTATCACAATACCTAAAGTAAGAGGAATTCACATAAACGAGTTTAATTTACTAACCGTAAAGTTAACATGGAAAGTGTTTGTGGATGTTACATGTAAGTTCTTCGAACGAAGGGTGTGTTTGTCAACGATTTAATGTACTATTTTATGTCATGGGTAGATCAATACAATTCGTTCCTCTCAAACACAAGTCATTTGTCTATGTGGTAGGAGTGCCTCTTTGTGGGAGTCACCATTGATTGCGGTTGTTTACTATAATGACATGGGTCACACGTGTTTTCAAGTACGGACTGAATACTTTTCAAATTCAACAAAACAACTCCTGTTTTTGTTTTTCAAACTGCGATTAAATAAATTAAATTTGATATACTACAAGAACAACAATAGTTGGAAGGCATTGCAAACAGCATGTCGGAGGATCGTCGGTTTGTTGCAGCTCCTGCCGTTAGATAATGTTAATGGCTTGCAACCTGATGGTTTTACCGCCACCCATATAGCCCATGTTAGCTATTTGTTTATTATCCAGTAATCGTCATTTCATTATGAAAATCAAACTGCGCGGAATGAATAAATATTCCAGCATCACATGAAATGTTAACAGCCGACAAACATCGAAATTCGAAAGAACCAGATCGTGGTTAGCTATTCGATGAAGTAGCCCTACACTGTATATATATTTTGAATAAATGAAGAGAGAAAAATTTGCTTGCCTCCACCGGGAATCGAACCCGGGACCTTTGGGT
>JAQQZZ010123363.1:0-14372 GCA_030265115.1 Mopalia vespertina
GTTTACTAAATTAATTCAATAGGGCTAAACTATGAAATAAGTTCGGCCATCCATAAATTTATTTATCTCATATTATTCTTGATTTATAAGAAGTAATAAATTTGTTGAGTTCCGGTGAAAAGTCTTGAACTCCGAAGTCACAGCTGGTTAATGCAACATAAAAAGAGACGTCCTTATAGCTTAAGCCTTTGTAAATTAAACTGAGTCTCCTTAATGCACGAACCAGTCATTGAACATGTTGTTGTTGTTCATATGATCAGATAACAAACAGATAAATGGAACTTACCCACATTTCGCCCCAATGTAAAATCAGTAAAAGAAACCCACAACGATATATAAAAAACAACAGATAAACTTCGTGTCATCTTGAGATCATCGTAGTTCAGGTCAAAACAGCTCAAAATCTATAAAAATTGCGTCTGATCTGTCAATATCCGGTTTCCCCCCAGTTTTGACAGCTCTTGGAGGGTCGATAGTAATTAAAGGGAAATAACTATGTCATCTGATCAGTCTAACCACGAACTGTCTCCCTTTATAAGTTGTCCTCTTCAAAATATATATGTCTTTCTAATTAAGTCTTTTCATATGCCTTATTAAAAAAAAAGAAGAAGAGGAGTAATTGAATCTGTTGAAACACCTATCCATTTACACGTACTACCTATTAGCTCTTCTTCACGAGTAGGCGGTAAGAGTAATTATAGATTCACATCGGCTATCTAGCGTACTAAACCACTCATCATTAAGAATATAACGGATTGCCCGTGAATACTTAGTTTCAATATTGGTCCATACATTTGCGCTTATATCTAGCGTTCCTAGCTTTATTCATACCGCTTTATTCATAGTCATGTGACTTGAGTTTGAACTTTAGTCCTATCACAACTTAGCTAGCAAATGAGGTTACATTCAACAATGGGGATTACAGTTTGGTTGACAGCGAACAAAAAAAATTTTTTTTTTGTTTTACATTGGAGCAAAATAATTTTAACTAAATATTCTTTAAAAATTAATTTAATAAATTCTGGTTTGTTGTGTTTTTTGACATACGTGTCTGCAAAACGCTGGAAGTCACAGCAAATATTTTTCAAATAACAAATTTAATTCAGACTGAACTTTAGTCGAGTATAATTATGTAACATGTTGGCGAATTGGCTGTCAAAAACTGCCACTGTTGGATGTATTGATCTTTCTTTCGATTGTTCAAATCAACATAGGTCTAATATGTCACCTTTGTCTCCTAATATTAACTGAGACAAATTTCACAAAAGATTTGTTTGATACGAGCTAGCCATTTAAATTTAAAAAAGTTGGAGGATGAACATGTATAAATTTGACGACATAAAAGAACACACAGAGTTCTAGTTGAACTTAATACTTCAGACAAACCTTATAACAATTTTTATTTCACTTTGTCAAAACCTGTTTTAACGCCATGTGCTTTTCTTAAAAAATGATATCCAGTACACTCAATATTGTGAATACGTTTTAAAAATCCACACTTCTAATCTATAATACAATATTGGTAAAATCATATTTAGAAGACAGTTAATTTCTGTCAACCTCTCACTGTCGTTATTTATTTATTTTTTTCCCTTAATTACAACGTTCAGGAAGACTCTCAGTTTGCAGCACGTCGCTATTTTGAGTTTTGTTTCATATTTTCTATTTGTCTTCGTTTTTAATTGTATTGTGTGTTCTGCTTTATTATAGTATCTTCACCTTATGTCTTCTTATAAACTTAAAGTGTTGAGATAAAAGATCCACTGAATGGTTTTTTTTTTATAATCCGCCATTGCTTTTTTATTTTAAAAATATACAAATAACTTATTATATAAGTGAACTGATCTAATTCCATCCTCTAGCTGAAAATCTGTCAAACGAACTCGCAATCCGCATTGGTGACAGCATATCTTCACCAGTAATACAAACTGACGTCCAAAAGAAACTTTACCACAGATTGAAATACTTGCTAAAAACAACAAACATACATGCATGTCGAAGTAAAGTGTATTGAGAAGATCAATATATCAACATAATGAACACTGAAAATGACTATCATACCGCGACTGAGAATAGTCGTTGTCGAACACGACGATCCGTCAAGTCCCAGAGGTGTTCTATGTCGGGTGAGCGTGCAGGCCACGGCAGTAGGTTGACGTTGTTGGCTGCGAGGAAGTTAGTGATAATTCTGGCTGCATGGGGTCTAGCGCTGTCATGCTGATAAATGACACCATGGGGCTGTGTTGGGGGAAATGGTAGGACAACTGGACGAATAATGTTGTCCATGTAACGCTGAGCTGTCAAGTTTCCGTCAACGATGACCAGCGGTGTCCTCTCCTGTCCACATATCCCTCCCCACACCACGACCCTCCCTCCACCATGCATATAGTACGACCTCCTGCACGCAACACGCCGCCGTTCGTTCACCCCTTCGGCGGTAAACACGTTGTCTTCCATCAGCCCTAAAGATATAGAATCGACTTTCGTCAGTGAAACCAATCCTCCGTAAGTCACGTCGTTGCCAAAGTCGTACAGTCTGGGCCCATCTCAATCGCAGACAACGATGTTGCGCTGTCAAAAGCTGTCCTCTGTATGGTCTAAAAGCCCTGAATTTATGAGCCCTGATTCTCCTGGCCACTGTCTGTCGACTAACCCTGTGACCTAAGGCATTTGTCGCCGATGACGTCTCTGCCAGGAATCGATTTCGGATGTGCAAGGTACGCAAATACCGGTCATCATGGGGCGTGGTCACCCTGGGTCTGCCTGTTCTTGGCCTGTCAGCGGTCCGCCCTGTCTGTCTCTAACGTTGCATCAAGTTGGTAACGGCAACACTGGAGGCGGGTCTGGAGCAACCGAAGGTTCGATCAATATGGGCATGCCATGAGTGGCTCCCATCTGTACCATACCCAAGGCTCGTTCACGTTGTTCAACTGTGAGCCATGGCATTTCTTTTCTGTTTTGTTTTTATCACTGTGGATGTCTGACTTTCCGTTGCAATCATTTTATACACTTACCCGCACGTGTTTTTCACTTTTTGGGTGTTATCTCGCAAACATGTAACAGACGATTAACATTTTCTTCATACATTATTGGCTTATTTAGGTTATTTGTTTTAGATAGACTTCATCGAATTTCTTTTTAATACTTTGTCTGAAATTTATATTTTCAGTTGGTAAAGGTTTTTTTGGACGTCAGTTTAGATCGTTTTGCTGGGCAGCGAGGGAAACAAACATGCGCGTAAATCGAGCAAGACGCAGTAATGGCGGAAATCGAATTGAGCGACGAAATGTAAAGGAGAAAAAGTGGCGTACATCTCGTTTAAGTGCCGAAGGAAACTCACAAGATAGGTAGCGGAAATAGCTTTATTTCAATGATCTTTCTTGCACGGAACTTGGCGCACTGCTTATACGACAGGAGTGTGGGATTGTTCAAGCCATGCATGGCTGTGAGAGGAATTCTTCAATGTCATGTTTACAGGGCAAGGCGGCATAATGCTTGCCAAATGATTTTAAAATTATACATACATTTTAATTTTCTACTTAACATTCAAACTCTAGGAATTGCAATTCGTGTATTTTGTGTTTGAAGTTAAAACACTACATGAAACGTTTTGCAGTAAATCTAAATTGTATTTAGCTCCAAAAAATAAACAACAGTAGCTGCATTGAGCCGAAATAAACGCCCAGATTAAAAGCGTATATTCTGATAGTTAGTTAACTGAAATTATATCAATTTGTTTAGTTAATAGATTGGGTTTGAAAGCCATATTCAACGATATTCCGCGTATATGATGACTTGTCGGCCAAGGGATACAAACTGATTGGTCGATTGATTAATTGATTGATCAATGTGGTGTTCAAGATATTTCATTTGTATTTACGCGAAACTCATTGTCATACGACATTTTGCCACATGGCAGACTTTATCAAAATTTGATAAAAATCTTACAATGAATTTTAACTCTCTTATAACATGGATATCCACAGTCCTAGCTGATAACTTGAAATCAGATCATCAGACTCTAATCAAACTTGATAACATTATTCTATGTGGCAAGATGTTGCCTCGGCGTCTTTATGGTATGTCCGCCTACAGATTGTGCCATCTGGCGCCAGCCTATGTTTAATATCCAGCAGTTTATTTGAAAGCATTCTTCCGAGTCTAATATATAGGTTTCAACTGTTTATCGAACCAGGACTGCATGGTGCTACGGTATTATTAAGAAAATAAGTATGATACCCTTGAACATTTTACCATGTTAAAGCACCAAGAAACTGAATATATACACACCGAATTTGTAAGTACAGGCAACAAAAAGATAGATAATACATACGTATAGAAATAAGACAGAATAGACCTTGTATTGAATCGATTTATTTGTAGAAATAACATGTTAAGGAATGAGAACATTTCATTTGTTTACCATGCATTTTTTGTATCTCTCAATGGTCACGGATATAAGGTGTGATTTTGATTATATCAAATGGTAAAACCATACAAACTAGTAGATACAGCTCTTGTAGTCATCTGTAGATCATAATGAAAGTCGAATGCAGAAGTTTGTCAACAAAAACATGACGGGTGTAAAAGAGATGACATACATATGAACAACAGTCTATATTGAAGAAGTTCATTAAGAAAACAATTAAATTAATAGAACTTCTCACATTTTCTATCGAATGTACTCAGTATGCAGCCGATTAACCGGGTCTAATCATTGATAAGGTTTTTAGAAGACGGCTTAATAAATAAAGTCTTACATTTTTTCACCAGTAATGTCATAAATAAAACGAGCTAGGTTATTGCGTTTGTTGAAGACAACAATTCCACCCCTTGAGGGTCTTAACGTCGGCAGGTTGGATTCCGTGAAGGCTTGATCGGGAAAATAATGAATTTTCAGCTTAATAAGCATTTTTACAAGTAAAACTTTTAAACATGTTTCACCAAATCTGCCAAATTTTTCCTTGATTTGGCTGGGATAAGGGAAATAAACAGAAGAGCTCGGCATCGGCATTTCCAAAAACCTATCGGGATTAAAGTCCATGGGATCGGTGAATAAAACATCATTTCTTCCGCTAAGTAAAGGGCTGACAATCACTGGGGTTCCTTTTGGGATGGTCACATTTTTGGATACGATTTCAAAGTTAGAGATCCGAACCGTTTCCACATCTGTTGGGTACATCCGCATAGTTTCTCTGAGAACAGCTTCCATATAGCACATTTTCTTTAGTGCATGCGAATCAACGATTTCCTCTCCACCCATTGTGGTGTCGATTTCATCTACGAGCCGTTGATAAATCTCGGTGTTTTTGGTTGCATCTCGGAGCAAGAATGATAATGTATTTGGCGTGTGTTCTAAAGTTACAATTAAGAACACCATAAAATCATCCAATACATCATCTTTTGAAATTCCTGGATGTGTCGAGAATTCGATCAACGTTGTTAGAACATCATTTGGCACCAGTTCCTCTAGAGACATTTTCTGTTTTCGCTCTTCTATCCAGGTAGTTCCGGTTTTCCTCAGCAGTGCGCATGCCTCGCGAACAGATTTTCTGAGATCTCTCTGATAATAACTCACATTCGTCCATGGATCTGCCTTCTCTTTTCTTCTTGCAGACAGTAGAGTTAACACAGCAGCTTTGAATGGGTCCCTAAGGCATTCGGTTGAATTGACGTTTTTGTTAAAGCAGACCTTACAAACGATATCCAGCATAGCCCTCTCAAATTTCTCACTCATGCAAATCAATGTTTTACCATCGCCCAAGAAATAAAACTCTTGCAAAATTTTATCAATAACGCTATTCATCTCAGGTATACATGCACTGATATATTCGGCCTGGAAAAGTGGTTCATAAACAGAACTTCTCAGTTTCATTCTCTCTTCATTATAGTCCAGTAACAAACCACTTCCTTGCCATCTCGCACCGAAAAGATACCCTTCAGCTCTCGTCGTGATGGTACAGGGTTTATGTCTGTAAGGTGTTAAAACATCTTTAACTGCATCTGGGTCTACCACGACGACGAAGGGCCGATGAAACATGAATAACCGTACTGTGTGACCGTATTTTTTCACATTTTCTAAAAGGTACGTGGAGAGTACATTGCTTTCCGCCAAACAGTTGTACAAAGATGAAAAATGTCCTAGCCAAAAACTGCTTCTCGGTGGCCCAGGGATTCGGTCATACTTCAGATGTTGATAGGCTACATAGTTGACCAAGATAAAGACAAATCCCAACACGGCAGCGCCAAATGCTTTCCAGAACAACGGTGTAAGCACCAGGTGAATGCAAAGTGCCATATAATAGAACATTTTGACGTTCATGTGACCACTTACAGAATTGCTGTCTGGTTTGAAACTTGTGGAATTTATATGAACATTATCATAGCCTATATTTTAATTGAACATGTGTTTGTCAACCTACAATAATACAAGGAGAACGCCCACAGGAGGCTATTGTTTGTTTACCCGAATCCATTTGCACTGTGGTTGTAACAACAGTCGGGACCCCTGCCAGTCAGAAAGACACTCAGCACATGTGTAATGGCCACTTGAACACAGCTGTTGCTCGCCGGTATAAACAAATGGACACAATTAGATATGTTATATTGCTGTCCTTCTGATATCTATGTTTCTATTTTTTTATCCGGTATGTGTCTCATTGGAAATAAAATGCTGACGTAATATTTTTTTTTTTGCTCATTAGATTGACTTATTTATCGGAGTTTTAAGAGAAATATCGCCCAATTTAAGGTAGTTTAGCGTTCTTTAAGAATATGAACCAGTCATACTTATCATTCTTTTGAAGCAGAAATTACAACTGTTCGGTTATTCTATCTCCAGCTTTGTGGTTAAAGTGAATGTTAAAAAGTAACTAATATTATAAAATTTTAATGTTCTTCCAGATAATTACAATGAAGCCGTGGTGCAATGAGATACGAGTAATTGCGTTATTTTTCTCGCACAATATTGGTAATCACTAAAACATTACTCACCATTACCAATCAGATACATGTGACTCAGTAAGGGATTATTAACTTAGCGTTTGAATACAATACAGATTTACATGTACTTATATTTCAAGGTGCACACTCTTTCATATACACACTGCATATAAAATCGTATAGCAAACCAAATTTGTTGTCAAAGACTGATTTTTGGTCGACCATGCCACTTTGATATTGTATTCAAAGTTATATATGAAGACGTTTATCGGGAAAATCTTAAATCGTGTTGGAACAAGTCACCAGTTGATAAATATTCGGATAGCACTCAATAAAAATTTGGTATTCTTAATTTATTTCAATTGAAGTAATGTTAATGTCCTTCCCGAAGTATAGCCTAATGCAGTATTTTAAATACATTTATTAGTAATATAGACGGAACGGGATAAAATTATCTGTGTCTTTACTCGATAAAGAATCTGGTCATAAAACTAAATAATTTTAATTGAATCTTTGAATTGTGTAATATTGATGTAACCTATAAATTTGTCTTCTTTCCGCGTGGAGCACTTGGTAAAAACACAGCACGGGGGACAAATATTATACAATAGTACCACTAACATTTATGTGACAAATTTGAAAGGATGTCAAAGCGAGTGATTCAGTCCGGACCCACGTTTCTGTTGGCAACAGCTGTTAGGTAAATCACACAAATGTCTGTTTATCTAACTGAAATATGGTGTAAAGGACTGATGTTTTCTTACACATCTGTTAACGTTTGTTTGTTAAGTGTATCAATCAATAAGTATTGTAGACTTGTCTTTCTGTTTAGTTCTTTGTAAAACGTATATCTATTATGTGCGATTCAGTGATGGACGTAGAGTAGGAAGTTCGTTATTGGAAGAGGGATGGGGTGGGTGCATCTGGTTAGGAGACAATGTCCATTTTGGCTTAAGGTTGTCCGAAAATATAACCGAATAAACAATTGCTGCGACACATTCATGATATACCGTATTCAACGCAAATACAAACTAACGCAAAATAAAAGCCAATCCGCTATATTGTATAACATAGAGGTATAAGTATATCAGCTTTAAAAGTTTAATAAACATGAATACACCCATAGTCTAAAGATATATGATTTCGATAAACCTCATCGTCTGATCGGTTTTCCAGCAGCAGTCTTTGTTTAAGCGACACACTCCAAACAACACAGATAACAAGTTAATGAATATCACTCTCTGTTTCGTGCAGCCGGTAAACGGAACAACTAACTCGAGATAAATCATTTTGCCTGTCGGGTAGTATACAGGTGATCTCGGAATGGTAATACCAGTTTCATGTAATTTCCTTTCACATACAGACTGGATTCTGGATTAAAGGTATTTATAAATTATGAATTTACGAGCGGGCGAAGTGATTAGGAGCATAACTCTAATAAAAAATGCAAAATTCGTCGATTTGCGTAAATTATTAAATAATACAGTAAACGAAAAAAGGATAAAAGAGGAAAAATACTTTAACCAAACAACAATAAGCAATGAACCTGACAGAACTTGTTAAATAAAAAAATACACGTACCCCATACGATGGAGGATTGATTGATTGGTGTTTTATGCCGCGCGTTAGGGTATTTCACTTATATGACGGTGTATTCCAACAATAATTGACACTATAGCACAAACAAGATGTGAAGCGTTTCCATAATCCTCTAGTGTTAAGTAAAGACAGCATTGCTATTCTTCAGACAAACTGCCCTTAGCCAGAGGGCTGCCCCATATGCGAGGTGCCACATGCAATTATTATGCTACTAGAATTATGCACTCTATACAATAAGGCTAGTTTTTAGATAAATATTTCATTACCTTTATTTATCTTAACATAAGGCTTTGTGAATTTTCAACGTCACTGAATAGAAACTGTTCACGGCAGATACTAAGATCATTTTCACGATTGCGAGTTTGGAGCTTTAAGACGGTGCTAGTATATCTGCACTGAAACGTTATTTGTCCATCATCTATATAGCCTGGTTACGTTACTATATCAGTTTATAAAGTTAAGAATTGTCTCCACTACAAAAAAACCTACAGAATTATGTATTCTATACTAAGACTAGTGTTTTAATCAATATACGAGAGTAAGAATTATGTATTATACAATTAGATTGATTAAACATGCTCATACAGTGTAAAAAGGGGACTTCAATTAAAATCTAATTATATCAACTGTTAAAAAAATTCATGGGTTTATTATCCACCGGAATCCAGTGGTAGGTATACAAAGAACATTTACCAGCTCTGGTACGTGTAGCAGATGTTTTTGTCTAAACAGTGCATGGGAATCAATTGATCCTGGGGCACACGTGACTGTCACGTGACCTATAGCTGCACGCTACCTTGAAAAACAACATGGGCGCTTAGGTATTTATTTGACAATGGCTGTATTCGCATACACTTAATAACATATTTTACAGAAAATTACCATGGGCCTTGGGCAAAATGAATCCACTTCCCCCAAGATTGCCATGTTATCGGAAGGTTGAGGGGACCTAATATGACATTGTACCATTGATAATTAGTTTATATTATGTGTGGCGAACAGTAAATCTGTTTGCACCGCGTTAACTTCGGCGAACTGGTACTTTTTGTAGACCGCTTCAACAATATACTGTTGCTTTTTTGCATCGAAGAATTTAGTGCTAGGATCTGAAAATATTTCGCTCTTCTGAATATATAAAAAACCCACTAATTAGCCTACATTTTGATTACAAACCAAGGGAAGATTGTTTGCAGAACAATTGACAAGATTGCGATTTAACATATCAGTTCGAGCAAATTCTTATCAAAAGTGCATTTAAATGAATACTTTTATATTACTTGATATCAATCTCGTTCAACCAAGTCGTTACCAAATTAAGATAAATGTGTGTCTGTATTTTCGTTTTACTTCTGTTGATTTGATTAACAGACAAAAGGTTTTCAGTTTTTTACTAATAATATATGCATAGTTATGTCATCATCTTTGCTTCTTAGATAAGACTGGATTGCAGCACACTAAACCGATGATACTTATAATGAAATACTTGCTTAAACAAACGCGAAAAAAGAAAGAAAATAAGAAAACAAAACCATTTCAAAATACAAAAAGACCCCCTCCCCCCTTAAAAAATGTATTGGATTCAGTTAATATATTTGTTATGTAGAGAAAGAAAACTTTGCTTGCCTCCACTAGGATTCTAACTCAGGTATTATATATATATTTGAATAAATGAAGAGAGAAAAATGTGCTTGTCTCCACCGGAAATCGAACCCGGGTATATATATAAGTCGATGCTCTAAGATTGTGTGTTTGTTTATTGGGCTTCAGCAGTATACATACGGTTATTTCACTCATATGACGGCGTGCCAGCGCAATGGGTGCCACTGGTAACAAACAAAGACAAAAAAGGACTAATACTAGACCATCGCAGTACACATACAAACACATCACAAACAGATAAGCTTCATTTTGCCCTTAAACACTTCGGCGCTTTTAGAATTCATTGATACAGGTGCCCGGTCATATTGTAACTTTACTTTATGTTAACTTGTACTGGAATCATTCCGTCGACATGCTGGTTATGCTTGATGTAATTACTACCTTGTATTATTCAGAAGGAATAGTGCAAACGATTGAACTAAAATGTTTCTTAGCAATGGTGTAATAATATATATTACGTGGCATCCTCTATGAAACAATAATCAACAAGGATTTGTTGTATCTTTTGTATATCAGTTCTGCTATAGAAGAAACGACAGACCCTATATGATTTTGTTCCCGTAATGGTTAACTTGTCATATAAAGTATCACACATCCAATTTTCTCTTCACGCTGGAATGTGTACTGATATCCTCTTGTTCACCATTTGATGAATTGAAGCAATCGTCTACTGTCAAAACTTCAATATAGAAATGGCCCGAATCTCTATAAATTAATTTAATTTCTAGAAATGATTTCTGAACAGCTGTGTATTTTCCCAGAACGCAGTATTTTTTTTTGTTCACAATACATATAAGCAACCAACGTACTTTCCGTAGGTCACAAACATCTTCGCCGCCATCAACATTATTGGTATTCAAAGTGCTGGCCCTTCTAGACAGAGACCCGAATTTCCATCCCTTTCCAGAAAAGCGCAATTGTCTTTCTCTACAATTAAAAAGAAAGACCGCTGACGTATATAGAGGTATAGGCAGCTGCTTGTCACACGAGTTTAATGCAGAATACACTGTATATATTTTTTACTATGAAAGATTATTAACGAAATGTCAGCAAATCAGTGCATTGTTTGATGTTGGTAGGATCCATAAAGACTTCATATAAATTTAATACACAAAAATCTCCGAAATAGCAAATTAAGATATCTCATTCGCTGTTTCGTGCAGGCAGTAAACAATACAGACAGCTCAAACAGAATTGATTTTGCCCAGTGGGTATTTTAGAGGTGATATCTGAATTGAAATACCGACTTCATGTAATTTCCTTCCACATAAAGAATTCTATGGGTTGCAGGTATTTGGAGGAGTTTGCGAGTGGGCGAAGCGATTAAATGCGGAATTCCATTAAAATCTGAAGATTTGGAGTCTTGGGTTTAAAAAAATTGAAAGGTGAAAAAAAAGACTTTAAACTATAACCACGATTAGAAACGAAATTAGAACTAAAGTGATTTTCAATATTTTAGGAGATTTGTTCTGGGCTTTAACATTTATTGTCCGTCTTTTAAATATAATACAAAAAAATCAATACCTGATAAAATTTAATTCCGAATTAAATTGCATAATCTATAAAGAGCAGAATACTGTTGAAATAAATATGAATCAAATATTATCCTTGTCGTTTTGGCTTCTGTTGTCCTTTCCATTCATTTCCTTCTTTTTTTCTCGACAAAACGTGCCAATAATAAATTATTTTCGAATTTTTATATAGAGAAAGGTATAAGGTATTGAATTACTGTCTGTTGGAAATCGGACCCGTTGATTATGCCCTACATCATCTCCCCCCTCACACTATCATCATATTTTGAATTCAGCATAGTTGGTTATAGTAGCACGTAACATCATAATATTAAATAGAGAAAGCAAAATCATAAATCTGGTTTATAATTGTTTTAGTCTAAATTGGTCTGTTGTCGAGTAAACCATTGTTTGCACAATCTCTGTCCACCATGCTCAAAGAGTTATCAATTAAAATATATTTGTATAAAGCTTGTAGAAATTTTCGTCTGTATTATCTGCATGCATCCCGAAGTATGTAAACATATACATGTGTAATATTATCAATAGCGATGATTGGTCGAGCACCTGTTTGTGTCCTACATGCCCATCAATTGATTCCGGGCGCATTTGAAGTCTACATGCTGCTTGTTGCCGTTTGATTTGTAACCTTAGGTAACCTTGTCCAATTACATGGACGAGGACAAGCTGGATGGAGCATATAAACAGATAGATTTGAATTAATTGATTGAGCCAAGGAAACATATCTTGTGAAGACGCCTGTGGAATATACCAACACTATATATGTAAGACAGGGCACACTACATACGTAGAGTGTACGACGAATAAAGCATTGCACTGTCTACCTACAGTTTCTGAGATTTTCTCCGCACTCGTTTTTGATGATTAGAATTAAGTCTTTATTTGACAATGCCTATGTTCGAGAACAGTCAGTAACATTTTGCACAGAAAACTAGCAAGTGCCATGAGATACATGAACCCATGTCCGCCAATCCTACCTTGCTACCAATGGGTTAAGGTTAAAAGTGATAAAGTGAGAGTAATGATTATATTAAAAATATTCAGCGACGAGTAAAATCTTTTTCTACCTTGGTAACTTTGGTTATCTGATCTCTGCATTGCCAGCACTTAACATTTTGACCCGTAAAAATGAACCAACGGACAACTGATTGAGCACCAATTGACGAATAGCCTAATAAAAATGATCAAACCGATCAAACAAATATTTTTGGAAAGTGGATTAATCTAAAATCAGGTGCATGTTTTGATTCCAAACATGCACTCGGAATTTTATTAGATTCATATACCATTGTGTCTTGTCAGAACAGCTGAAATTGCTGTCCTCTGACTTTGTGAAAAACAAGTTTCCAAACTGTTCCAACTATATATATAGTTTGAATAAATGAAGAGAGGAAAATTTGCTTGCCTCCACCCGGAGTCCAACTCGGGGCATTTGGGTGACAGACCCAACACTCTACCCGACTGATCTATAAAGGCTCACAGCAGAATGAGTCGCAAGTTCACGTCACATACTATTAAAGGTCATTAAAAGACGTCAGTGTAGCGATCGCCGTTTGACCCAGTTTTTTGCAGCGCAATGACATAACTGCATGTGTTTCTCTCTTGTTTATCGGATTATTTTATGATAGATAGCATAAACTTGTGTAGGCTCATAGAATATGGAGTTCAGTTCAAATGTCGGCAGATGTGCTTTGAGATAAACACAGAGGTTGCGAAAATTCCCACCAGTGAAAATCTTAAATCAGTCACCATGCACGACGACAGGATTCAGTACCGAGAGTGTGGTACAGGTTTATTTAATCAAATTGAAATTAATTGCTGTCCAGATTCAATGCTGCTAGGGGTCTGATCTTTTCTCGGATGAATTTGTAAGATCATCAGATAACCTTAAGCAGTTTCAAGAAAAATGTGATACGTCTGTTCAAAAACATATGTGCAGATATTAAAATAGGCCTACACACATGTGCTTGGTGGACAACTTGATCGCGGATGTGTTTTATAAAGTTGTATTTACAAAGACCATTAGGGGTCCAAGACAATCAACCAGTTAATACGACAAGAATGAGTGACATTTTTTTTTATATATAATTATTCCATACTGCTATCGCACGTTTTTCAGTCAAGCAAGATCTATTTGGAACATTTTTTCCACGCCATTTTCCATGCACGAATATCTGATATTTTAATTTCTGGTACAAATTTTTATTTTACAAAATACTTTGGATTAAATTTAGTCCAAAATGTAAAGTGCAATTTCCAACATAATTCTTTTTATATGCTTTTTCGATGCAACTGCCAGTGGCTACTGGAAGTAGTAGACGGTAATTAATAGCAAACTTATTTCTTTCTTTTATTGATGGAATCGGAAAATCCCACTCTGTATCAGTATAGTGACTCGCATAGGTATATGATAAATATATATAACGAGAAATTGAAGGGAGAAAAATTTGCTTGCCTCCAGCAGGATTCGAACCCGGGACCTTTGGGTTACAAGCCCAACACTACCGACTGAGCTACTGAGGCTCACGGCAGAATGAATCCCGAATTCTTACCCAGTAAAGATTTGAATTCTACATATTAAAGCAGAGACACAGGGACGTCAGATTAGCATCTTTTTGATCTAGATATTGCTCACAATTG
>JAQQZZ010123374.1:0-14372 GCA_030265115.1 Mopalia vespertina
ATTTCCTATCCCCAATAATGTATTTTCGGTAAATTCCACAGTTTTGAGACTGTTTTTGTCAGAAAATCTTTGCCAGTCAGGCTCGGTGATCTTGACCTCGCGCTAACTGAAGCGGGTGCGCGAGCGCAAAGGAAAACCCCGTTACGGACAAAGTACCGAAGTATAGGACGTCGAGGTACTGTCAATGTCCAAATGACAGTAAATTTGGACAAATGATAAATATCGAACGTCGACGGCCTATTTAATAGGACTATATGCCGGACTACATGTATGTTCGTTGATGGCTAGTGCCCGCAAAAGAAGCACCATTCGGACAGTCGGTAGCGTCGTCTAGTTAAAATTAATCCTGATGATGGTTTGATCAATTAACCGAAGTGTTGAGTCAAAATGAATTCATTATCTTTGTTCTAAGTTGTTATTATACTTTACTATGGTAACGTAAATTGACGATCTTTAATTTGTCGATGGCTATAACTCTGGCGTATCGTCGTATGAATGCTCCGAGATTAACAGACATTGTATCTGATCAGGGTAGGCCTACTTTTTGGCCTTATCAAGGTCACAGAGATTCGAATAAAGTGGAGGACATCATGTTGGCATATATTTAGTTCATTTAGAACAGTCATGTTATGACAGAGCCACAGGATATCTATCGGTTGGCCTTTTCATGGAAAGGAAACCCGCGTCTGTCGTTCTGGGGTCGATCCAGGATCTGACAATGTCTTTCACGCGTTCTGGGATCGATCCACAATCTTCAGCTACTTATGGCCGAGAATCGGTCTAGGACCTGAATAGTCTTTCACATGGTCAGGGATCGATGAAGGATCTGACAGACCAGCGATCCCCGATCGTGTAAGGTCACACGATATCGAGGATCGATCCAGGACATGAATAGTCTTTTACGCGGTCGTGGATCAATCTAGGATCTAACACAACTGACACGATCAGAGATCGATCCAGGACCCGAATAGTCTTTCACACGGTCGTGGATCAATCTAGGATCTAACACAACTTACACAGTCAGGGATTGATCCAGGACCTGAATAGTCTTTCACACGGTCGTGGATCAATCTAGGATCTAACACAACTTACACGGTCAGGGATCGATCCAGGACCTGAATAGTCTTTCACACGGTCGTGGATCAATCTAGGATCTAGCACAACTTACACGGTCAGGGATCGATCCAGGATCTGAATAGTCTCACACGGTCGTGGATCAATCTAGGATCTAGTACAACTTACACGGTCGGGGATCGGTCCAGGACCTGAAGTCTTTCACAGCCGGGGATCGATCACGAAGCGACAAGTCTTTCACACATTCTTGGATCAATTTACGCCCACTTGGGTATTTAATTTAACGTGGCCGGGGATCGATCCACGCCCTGGCAAATCTTTCACACGACCGGGAATGGAGCCATTCACGACTTGGTGGGAAATATACAGGAAACCAAATGGAATAGCCAGGAAGGAATTAATTAACACTTAAACAATATTAATAATATATTCAGGTGATTTAATCTCTTACCTGTTTCAAGGCAGTATAATTAACACGCCGCTTCCATGGGTCAACGGTCACTTCTCTGATGCTCAAATTGCCATGCACCTATACCAACGCAACAGGTACAAAAGTTATTGCCCAGACAAAGTTCTGCTCTTTGATACTTCATGTGTACCGCAATAGCAAGCTTCGAGTGTAATACAAAACTCAGTAAACGTAAACGAGTGTGTATGATTCAGATAACTGGTTATATGTCGGCCAGAAATATGTCTGTATTCAGATAATGATATACTTGTCTCTAAGCAAAAAATACAAGACAGTCTACGACCTTTAGGTCTAACGTATTTCTCGGTAAGTCAGCGACTACACGTGGAGGCAGCCGAGCTTCCTTCGGCCTAGACCGTGGTTATAGCATCGGTCAAGCCCAGCAGTAGTACTAGTTGGAACAGACTGCAGAGACGTGCTAACGCTCAAGGCGACTCGACACAAGTCACAGGCGATTATACACCGCTTATGTTATTGTTTCCGCATGTGGAAAAGGCGGAGTAAATAAAGGGGAATTGTACAAATGGCATAGCTTCCGACTTGGAAACTACAAAAAAATATCCTCAGTGCACGCGCTGGATATTATCAACTGGGTTATGGTTGTACATTGGGAACCCAATCTTGACAAGTAACGAAAGTGTAGTAACAACTCCGCAGAAAGATAATGAACTCATTTTGACTCAACGTTTCGGTTTATTGATCAAACCATCATCAGGAGTGATCAATAAACCGAAACGTTGAGTCAAAATGAACTCATTATCTTTCTTCGGAGTTGTTACTATACTCAACAATGTTAAACTTCTCAGTGGTAGTCATAATACAAGAAGCTTAGTGTAAAGGAGTTTGTTTTATACGGCCTCAACTGCACAACAGAATTTAACCGCAACAATGATTTATGTTTGTATTGTTTTATACCTGGAATAGATTATTTCGCTCATAGGGCCTGCAGGGCCAATATATTTATTGATGTAGAGAAAGACAAAGTTTCAAGCCTCTACCGTAGATCGAACCGAGACCTTTGACTTTCAGGGCACTATATATACCGACGGAGTTGTGTTCAGTCGTTTGATTAAGTGTGCATAGGCCGGTAAATAGGCTTAATCCAGCGATAAAAATACACGCGTTTAATACTCATAGGGCCTACATATACCACGGGCGAGTGTAGTGATGATACACCAGTATCGAGAATCTCACGAGGTGAGGCTGGTTGCTGTGGAAGGACCTTTTTTACGAAACCCAGGCCTACGAGGATGCACCAAAATCGAACAATTTGTCCACTGGAAACCTATTTACCGTTGTAGGCGCACGATGTATATGCACACGATCCACACAATCCACACATCGTGTGTGAATTCACATGGCTTCAGAATACACACGCAAAGACGGAAACAGTGAAATCTCTACTCAACGCCGAATAGATGCGTTTATCAGTAGACCTTTAAACTGCATATCATAGTGCATTTCGTAACCATCAAGTACCATCTTGCTTTTCAACTCAGACTTGGAACTTTAGGATACACCCGCGCCATCACTATCTTACCAGGAAGTCACGAGGCGGGGGACTTCTTTTAGCCACAGTTAAGCACAAATTCAGCTGCTTAAAAATTTGAAAATGTGTAACGTGGGTGAACATTAAATGGTACAATTTGTTTTCTTTAAGCCGGAATAAATCAATTTGCATTGATCTACACCTGAATTGCATCATAGCATAGTCCCGTCGTATTTATACAGCTGTAATTTGCCTGGCTACGACCGCACAATTTACGTCATTTTAGCGAAAATCACTACATTCAAAATGGCCCTGGTTTATGACCATGCTGGCTGTGCGCAAGTCATTGGTGTAAGACGGCGACTGTTTTAATCAAATGGTCATAATCGTCCGAGGCGATGTACGCGCAATACATTCTCGAGAGGACTTCCGATGGAATGTAGGTTTACAGTGCTCATTTGATAGTAGGCTATAACAGTATCGAGAATTCGCCAGGTTTAGTAGATTGATTGCAGCGCTATAGCTCCTTGTAGACCAAACTAAAGGAGATTGACACGATATACTTCCATACTTTTCAGCTGTGCATTGTTTATAAATAAATGTACCAATAACAAGCTAATTCTCGGTTGATTTGAGCAAAAATAGAAAGGGCGGCGGACAAACAAGGCCCACAATTCGACCTCTGTTTATTGTCTCAACAGACAAGGGTAAAAACTGCAATATGTTCTTTACGTAGATCTGAGAAACAACCCCCCCCAAGTCTCTTATACACTCTGTATACAAAACTCACACGTGCACGGGCGTACTTTTATGTGCCCTGTCTAGCGTATAGAGCAACAATGGAAGGGACAAAAGATTTTTACCAGGTCATACTTCAAAGTGTATTCTCAATTATAAGCTAAAGAAACAACAAACGTATTTCTGGTGGTTAGCCATCCTATACATCCAGATGTTAGTTAGCTTTTAGATATGGTTCTTGTACTGAGATCTATCACAATCCACTTTGAAAGAACTCAACTGGTTTGTCTATAAATATGACCAACTTTATATTTTTTTGTTTGCTTCTACCTAGATGCAAATACATATCTCGACGAATTGTATGTACAGTCAACAGATAGCTTCCTCTTGGCATTTATTATTGTATATATTATATAATATTATGGCACTAACGGACTTCCGTACTTGATCGATTTTAAGGCAAATAGTTTTCGAAGCCTTTTAAAGGGACTAATATAGGTACGAATATAACAAGTATATATTTTGTGAAAACTCATGTAAGATCGCAAGTATGTCAATTTTTGGAAGATCTGATAACTTTCAAATTTAATATAAGTATAATTAATCTCGACTGAAGTCGTTTCTCGTGGTTTATTCTGAGTGAGTACCTTTACTTTAAAATAATTGTTTTGTCTTGCACAATGCCCCTCGAACTGTAAATTGGTGCTTCATTTTTTTTTTCTCGGCGCAGATACAGTACACCAGTGATGTAAGACATTGCGTCAATTTATAATGTTATGTTTAGGGATAGGTAAAGGGTTAATGTTAGGGTTTTGGTTTAGTAATAACCTTAACCCAGGTCAAAGAATTCACGTTTTGTCTCATATGAAGGACATCCCAGTTTTTCTTTCTGTCCAGTCATGGGATTTTTTTTATATAAAAACAAACAAATGCATCTTCCATAATGCATTTAAATGTAGATCCACGTATCGTCAATAGTCTAACGATGCATACTCTGTGCTATTTAAAATTAAACAACAGTTTGGTGTTTTTACGTTAAATAGCTTACAAAATAACCAGTTTTTTAAGTAAAATGTCAAGTGTCAGAAATAAGCCATTTAAGATGGCTATCAAATCACTATATATCTGATCCACCAGGTTATTAGATTTATCGTGTAGACAGATCTAACACAAAATTACTGGATGGCCTTCTTTTATAACTAAAACGTTAAAAAACATGACAAACAAAACACAGTTTGGGGCCTATGTCGTGATAATCCCATTCATCTGGCAAGTTGCTATATGCGAATATACGTAGCTTATATAGACTATATAGTATATAGATACGAGGTGCAGCTGTACCAAAATTTTAGAAATAAGGCCTGCCTCTGAATACTAAATAACTTTGAATCCGCATGACCTAATAACCGCGGAAGACATTTTTAAGCGAGTGTGGCACTGCTGAGAAATGATGGATTTTGACATGAAAAGTGGTCGTTTTAAGTGTCGGTCTAACCCAAAAGTGTCTTAGGAAGAAAACGAGATGGTTTAATTCAGGGTAAGGCCATGCAATTTTTATATATTGGAAGATAAAGTGCCGAATCATGTTAGCGTTCTGCTATTTCTATAGGTTAGGAGAGCTTTATAGTGTAGCATAGTTAGCAAGTGGCTTGATTGGGTTTTAACGTCGTAGGCTACTTCACTAGTACGACGGCTATAATCTACAACATGTTGTCAACTTCTTTATAATATGTCCACTTGAAAACTCAATTATACGCTTAAATTCGACTGTTTGTTGAATATTCTTTTGGTTGATTTTTTTAGCAGAAGAGGTCCAGTTAGACCTGAACTTTGTACAACCTGGACATTTTTGATCGACCAATGTCTGACCACTCAGACGAGTTTAGTTTGATTTGTGACGGAGTTAAAGCCTAACTCAAAGCCATTTTATAACTACATGTATCAAGTCCCATTTAACTTTTCAGCGCAGACGGCAACTTGTGGATTAACCAGCGCCATCACGATCTTACTAGGGAGACACGACGTAGCCCTCTATACGTTTAGCCTTTCGTTACGAAAAAACTAGCTGTTTAAAAACTTGAAAATGGAATAATAATATTTTGATTTAAGAATAATTTAATTTGCTAGTATCTTTAAACAAGATAAATGACTATAGGATAGTCTCGGTGTATTTATACAGCTGTAATTTGCCTGGCGACGACCGCATAATTTACGAATAAGTACATTCAAAATGGTCCCGGTTTGTGACTAAGCGGTCTATAAGCAAGTCATGGAGGTAAGACGGCGACGGTTTTAATCAAATGAACCCAAAGCTTAGGCTACCTGTTGGAAAGCTTTGGATGGAGTCATGCGATTGCCCTGTATCAGCTTTGTTTGTTGCCAAAGATATTGGTGGTGGTTTTCTTCACATATTGGGCTGTCATATAAGTGAAATAACCTTTAGTGAATTGCTCCAATCATTAAAAAATCAATTCAACAAGGATGGGGAAAAAAGGATCACACAACACATACATCATCTTTAACTCTTTAATTCAACTGGAAGCAACAGCAACTCTAATTGGATGGAAATGCTTCTCTCATATTTAACATTTGATCTGATTGGACAATGAGGACACACAGTCCTAATAATATCATTGGTCAACAATTCAAATTATCAATTCTTGCACACGATTGGTTGTTTGCTCATCATCAAATTCTACATGATTTTTTCTCGGTAATAAATGTTAGAAATCTAAGAACAGATTTAAAGACACTATGTCAGAGATTTGGCAAAGAAATCGCCTGCAGACAGACCAGCGGCAATTAGTTTGTTAAATTAGGATTTTACTTCACACTTTAGATTTTTTCATTCGCACGATGGTGTGCCATCTTAATGGGCGAAAGAAACCGCGCTAGAATCAATGGCAACATACAAAAAGGGCGGGTTCGTGAAGCCCCTTCCGTCAAACCACACAACCAAATTAACTGATGTGTCTGTTTGATTTGAGTTTAACGCTGCGCTTATCTCTTTCCTGCCCAATAGGGGTTGTAAACCACCCTAGAGTCCACTGGCAAAAAAACAAAGACACGACATGATAATCACAGGATGCAATACAAATACATCATATACAGATGCGGTTTCACAAAGCCTACGCAACGTTACGTACACCCTGTTAACATGACGGAGAGGGGTTCCCCTGTCACGGAGAAAACATTCCCGCACTCATCTGGTGTAAACCGTGCACAAAGTTCCGTTCAAGTTAGTAAGATCATTAAAATTAAGATTTTTTTGTTTAACAATATCCCATTTATTTCCGATATCTAACTGCAGGCTTTTTCTCAGTACTTAAACGAGATGTATGCCACTTTTTATCCACTCCTGCCTTTATTTTAACAATCTCACTTGTACGCAACTTTGTGCACTGCCTACACCAGATGAGAACTCCTCACCGTCATGTTTACACGGCTACATGTAGCTAGGATGGAACTGTTTTCCTTACGGTAAAATTAACGCCATACTTATGGTTATTTCACTAACATGGTGGCGTATCAGCAGAGCTCAATGGATGAAAGAAATCACCATCGTTGTCCCTGGCAATAAACAAAACAGGACACGAAAAATACTTCAATTGGCATGCTCCATATGACACCTCTTGTAACAAGATTTTAACGACATTATTTGAAGAAAAAAACAACATGTTAACCTTCATTAAGCCTGCAAATGCCCTATTAACAAACTACTAGTCTAAAGCAGAGGATAAACATCATGCGCATATTCATCACCTAAAACCTTGACTGTTTTTTTTAAATTTAAACTTTTTCAACACTTTACGTCAGACATTGTGAAGATAGATATTTACCTACAGCTTGGAACTTGATGGTCTAAATTCAAATGAATTTTTCAGCCGTTTCTAGTTTTAAATCTCAATTTTGGGTTCTTTGTTCTTCACATTACATGACCGAATTCTACTATGATAGTATTCATAAGTT
Source organism: Mopalia vespertina (assembly GCA_030265115.1). Classification (NCBI taxonomy): domain Eukaryota; kingdom Metazoa; phylum Mollusca; class Polyplacophora; order Chitonida; family Mopaliidae; genus Mopalia; species Mopalia vespertina. The sequence goes on from JAQQZZ010123374.1 coordinate 7,740, forward strand.
TAAAAGCCATCATTATACAATAGATATGCATGTATTATATAATTAATTCATAAAGTCAAGGCATTAAATTCACAAGTTCAATTGGAATGATCAATTAATACATGTTATGATATATTCCTATATATATACACATGTTGGATAAATATGTTATCTACGTAACAATATCAATGACATGCCAACACTTTGTCTCCTTATCTTGTAGTTCTGAAAGTAAACTATAAACAACAAATAAGCAAAAGAACTGAAAATATAAACAACAAATATGTCTCAATATGTCTAGAACTATGATTGCCATCTTTAGGGCTTGTACATTTATTGTGCGATTTGTAGAAACGATTTCCCGAATTTGCAGAGTTTTGATTGGTCGATTGTTTCATCCGTTTTTCTCGACTAATAAAAATGCTTATGGGTATTTTATAACCAATGAGGAGGTGTATATTTTTGGTGATGGGGTTTTACATTTAACGTTATCATACTACCATAACCCTATTGGTTATGTGACGCGTGTAAATACGAACACAGCCAAAATGGATTTCTGAAAGGCTCCATGTCAAAATGGCGACAGATGTCTTTGCCACACAACTATGACCTCTGTAGTTTTAAACCCCTTAAGAGAACACATTACTCTCACCATTCAATGAAATTGTTCAGGTAAATTCGACAAGTATCGCACATCTTATTAATCGGTATTCCACTTATATGTCAACATATTGTCTACTTCCTACTCTAGCTTACTTAAATACAGTGGAAACCAGGCAGGAACCTTGTAAAAACCACCATCACCACCGTTGACAGTCGCGTCGTGTGACTTGCTCATATGCCAGAGGTCCACTGTTATACTTGAACTTGTGAACGGTACATTGGTTGTTTGAGTGGGTTTAACGCCGTACTAAAAGTTATTTCACTCATATGACGGCAAGTCTGCCCAACGGGTGAAGGAAACCACCCTCTATGTCACGGGCATCAAACAAAGACAAGACGGGAGAATCACAAGACACAATATGATATGACACGAAATTTGTCGATTTAATTTAAAGCTATAATGCTTATGATTTGACCGTAATTCATTACATTATATTATACTAGCTTTCAGACAACAGAGCAATATGGCCTTACATTGGATAAATACAATCATTTCAAATCAATAATATACACTCTAAAACACATACTACATTTTTACACTTCAACCGCCAGCTGAGAATCTTTCTCCAAAACGGTGTCTGATCATTTCTGCACTACCTGCAATTACACAATTTTACCATCTGAATCTTGTCTCCATTCCGAGCATTCATTTCAACAGAGCTATGCCATCCCATTGGCTGTCTCAGAACTCATAGGTCCCAATCAGAGGAACTGGCACTGACAGACTCTGTTAGCCATGAATGATGATGAGCCATGTGCATTTGTAAGTGAGAGTTAGTGTAGGCTGAAACTCTGGGACCAGTCTGGGTTAAGGTGATCTGCCCGCCAAGCGCTGTAATGCACAGTACATGTACCTTGGAATACAAGTCTTGGCTAGGAAAGATGCATCTGAAATGGACTCGGTAATAAATCTACCAGCAGGTGCTTTGTTGGAAAAATTATGTTCCTCAAGTGCTAAGTAAAGACATCATGGTTGTGCTAGAAACGTACTATCCTTAGCTGAATGTGGTGTATATACATAAAGCACTAGATATAAGCATACAAACATAGACTGATTGATTGGTGTTAAGTGTACAGTGGATCACCCAGTTAACACTGAAGTAAATTTGTTTGATTGGGGTTTTACATCGTACTCAAGGGTATTTCACTTACATGATGGACAGTGAAGTAGAAGTCCAGCACAACAATCATGAATGCACCATTTGGGTCTAATCAGGTCACCTCTTTAAAGGCTGATGAAAAATGTTTTGAAATCCCATTCCACTATTAAAATGGACATAATAGTGCACAACAACATGAACACTTAAGGAATATGTGTCATTTACAGATTAAAATATTTTACATTTTTGAAGACTACAGTGTTTCAATACATGTCTAAAATCAAGACTACAGTGTTTCAAAACATGTCTAAAATCAAGACTACAGTGTTTCAATAATGTCTAAAATCAAGACTACAGTGTTTCAATGATGTCTAAAATCAAGACTACAGTGTTTCAATGATGTCTAAAATCAAGACTACAGTGTTTCAATAATGTCTAAAATCAAGACTACAGTGTTTCAATAATGTCTAAAGTCATCTTTGAGGCCATATTCAATTAAAATGTTAGCGCGATCTTATATTCAATTCAATACAATTTTGAGACGGTCCCAAATACTAAATTGGTTAGGTTTGAGTCAGTCCCAACTATTGAATTGGACAGGTTGAGTCAGTCCCAACTATTGAATTGGACAGGTTTGAGATTGTCCCAAATACTAAATTGGACAGGTTTGACATTGTCCCAAGTTTTAAATAGGGCAGATTTAAGTCCGTCCAAACTATTGAATTGGACAGGTTTGAGATTGTCCCAAAGTTTAAATTGGGTAAGTTTGAATCTGTCCCCAACATTTAATTGGACAGGTTTGAGTTTGTAGGCAATGGGCTTCTATCAACCCCTAGAAATGTGTACACATCATTTTACAAGCTATCTTACATATGTATTTTCTCCTCGGATATTTTACAATTGACATTTTACAAAGCACATTTAGTTCTAAGAATAGTAACAATACATACCAGGGTCATCACTTTAAATGATCCAATTTGGTCATTTATTTGTCTTCTTATGTGTAGTGTTATTGAGCAATTAATTAGTCACAAGTGGATATTTGGTTACAGCAATTAACAATTCAAGACATTGCCTAATTAGTAATTTGTTAATTAGTGATTAAAATTAACAAGTGGCAATAATGCAACCATTAATCACAGACACAATTACAACAACAACAACAACAACAACAGGTTACAGTTTTTCTGCAAATTCACTTATAATATGTATATTTGTAACATTCAACCAGCCTTGATTTTTTCCTGCTTAGGCTAACAAACAATTTTCTCAAGAGAAACATAATTTGAAAGACTGCAAGTTGAACATAAATATATCTCCTATAAATTTAATAGTCTCAAATTATTCATTTTTGTAAATGGATGAACAAAAAATGTGTTAACTTTGTTTATTGATTTGTATTTGTACACCCTTAATTTTTTCTCTCTACATATAGCAAACTATTTGGCAGTATCAAATAGTGTCATGGTTTAGATACAAAGTATTGTTCAGAGCCCAGTTTTATCTTCTTGTTTGCCAACGTGAACAAGCTTAAAGAGCAAGCATGACATGAGAGCTTGATTTCGATACATATTTTAACAAAATAGTCGTTTATTGATATTAACTTGGGCGTTTAATATTTTATGGCGATGTTTTCAGGAACAAAATGGACGCTGAAAATTTCACTGGCATTCTTTACATTTAATATTTCAACATGTGCAACAGGGGCTGATTAGCCGCTAACACCAAATTAAATTGCTAACACCAGGTTAGAGATAGACCTTCAACATGGCGTGACGTTATCTAATAGCGGATTAAATTAAATAGGGCTTTGAGCAACCAGCCCTAGGAAATGTTTGTTTGTTTGTTTGATTGGGGTTTAATGTCGTACTCAATGGTATTTCGCTTATATGATGATGGATTGTCCACTTCCCACTGTTCCTTGCCTCATTATGATGGAAAACAGGGAGGACACCTCGTAGAAAAAAAACCCTGCGATTGCCGAGCCACATCGTGTGACTCACTCATATACCTGATGATCGACAGACGGACTCGATCCTTGCAATGATTAATTGGAGTAGGATTAGTAAGCACACATGCTACCACTAAGACATGACCGCGGGCCCCCCAGAAATAAAGTTGACATTGGTCCCCCTTAGTGCCCCAGGGAGAACCATGGCACAGAAAGCCCACCCCAAGAGACTAGAAAACCAGTTTAGAATCCAAACTGCAATGATTGTTGAAAATATACCCAAAAATGGCCATTGTTACTGATCTAAATGTAAAGCTAGGGTTACCTTTATAGAGTAGCATTATAAAATTGCACATAAAAAAGGATTAAATTTAAAAATAATCATTATGTGATCCTAATCGTTCAAAAAGGTGTTTGTCCTCGTGATTAGAGATGAAAGAGTTCACCCGTTAATTTGATGTGTGCTCAAATTTTAATTTTTCTCATAGAAAAAATCATATTGCACAATAAAAAAAATATATCAAAAGAAAAGAAATAGAAAAAACAACCAAACCTAAGGTCATCAAGATATGCAAATAAAATATCACTTGACTGATGACTGGCAATTTAGTAATAAAATATTACCTTTGATTATTTACTCCTTGAGTATGTTGGTAAGTATGACAATAGAAGGTAACATTTTGGTTTGTTTGTTCGATTGCGGTTTTACGTCTTACTCTAGGGTATTTCACTTATATGACAACAGATTGTCCACTTAACAATGTTCCTAGCATAATTATGGTGGAAAACTGGGAGGAAACCTCTTAAAAACCACCCCACTTGCCAGAGCCACAGATGTGACTCATTCATATACCTGATGGTCAACAGATGGACTCGATCCTGAGAGTAAAATGTTGAAAACAGTAATGAATTGCAAGATGAAATAATGATAGTGTAATAAAAGAAGGCATTGGCAATAGTTTGTGATAATGAATCGTGCATTTACATTAAAGCTTTAAATGCTTATCTTGGGAGAGAGGCACTGATAACTCTTGATAAAATATGCGAAAAATGTTGGTTGAAAATGAATAAATTTAAGTTAACCATGACAATACTTTGATAATATAAGCTTCAGTCTTGAAAAGATGGATCAATGTTAATATGTGATACTAGTAACAGAAGTTAAAATGAGTGAAAAAATTTCAGGCTATAACAAGATGATGAAATACAGACTGAATAGAGCAAAAAAAGCTTATATTTGTTCAACTAACATTTATTAAATATCATATTTATTTAAATTTCGTAAACCTGTTCTTCGGGTGGTGAAATAAATTTATAAATAACAACTTTCATCTTTGATTGATTAAACACACACCTGTTCTCATCAAAGATAAAAGATGACCATATTATGAATAGTGTGAACCCAACTGATTATCCATTTCTATCAGTTATGCATAATCTTAATTAAACTTTTAAAATGATTGTAAAACCTTCCGATTTTCTTAGCTATCACTGCATGTCTGTGCTGTTGGTGAGAAGGGACAGAACAGGGTCTTCCCATGGTTATGCAAACTTATTTTAGGAGGACCGATTTAAAGGTTTTCCCAAATTGTTTGTCTAAATTCGCATTTTACTACTGACTTTGACAAATTTTGTCATCTGATTATCAATGAAGATTGTATTTTAAAGCAATTTTGCTTAAATTTTCATCAGGCACATTTATGTTTTTCAAAAATCATCAAACCAGGTGAAAATGCAAATGTTAGGTTATCTATTAATTTTAGAGGACTGATTTTAAGGTTATGCTGGAAAAGATTACAGCACTGGCTTGTAAACGACATGTAGCTGTAGCAGAGAACCATTTACACAGACTGCCAGTCACTGATCTGGGTATTTAATCCAGCACTGGTGGAAGTCAAGCAAAGGATGACCAAATAAACTAACATAAACTGTGGCAAATGACAACAGCCGCACCATCAGCGGTTTGCTTTTAAAGTGAACTGTATCTTTGTTCTCTAATACTTTTTTGCACAGTGCAAGCCCCTGTTCAATTAGCCAGCATTATGTCATGTGACAAGTCAGAAACGTTGACTCGATTAAAAATAAGCACGCCTCAGGTCTATAAAGCTGATAACGGGAAATATAGAATAATAATACGCTTTATGGACAAGAGTTTCAGGACTTAATAAAAACAAATGATTTAATGAATGCGATGGTTTATATGAAATGATAAAATTGAATAAAAGAAAATTTAATATTCGGATCAACACAGATTTAAAGGAAGGTATACAATCCAAAGTTAAAGAATTCATAAATAGTTAAAAAGTTTGACAATGAATTATCGGTAGGGTTTAATTAGAAATGTAATATCAGACAATGAATAATGAGGTATGGATTCATGGGATGTGACATACCTTACACTCAGAATGAGATCAAAACATGGATAAAAAGCTTCCAATCTTTACCCCAATAAAAATAAATACCAAACAGATTTGTGTGTAATAACAAGGCTATGAGTACTGGAGAAAAGTTTTTGGATTGGCGTTAAATGCCATAGGCCTAGGAGAAATTGAGAACTATTTTTCATAATGTGGAATCATTATAAGTTAGAGAATCATTAAAGTTTTTAAAAGTTAGAGAAAACCAAAATATGCACATTAGATTCACTTTGTTCAAGGGCTAAAGTTTTATAAATTAAACGTCTTTGTCCATAGTTCTAAGTAAATAAAAAATCAAAGCATATTTATGAAGACCAGATTTTCATCATATAGTAAGTCAATTGATACTTTGTGGAACTCGGTACACATGTAAGAAACACATTTTTAACTTCAAAAAATATTAAAGGATGTCCCTATTATGGTTTATAAGCTTAACTCTGGCCTACCCTAAATCACCTAAAAATTCGTCCATAAAATTGCTACTTTGGCAGCTATTTTTAAGGCTTGGAAATTGTGTCTGAGA
>JAQQZZ010123385.1:0-12531 GCA_030265115.1 Mopalia vespertina
AAAAATAAAGCAAGATTGCCTTGTATTACAAACTTCATTCATGATCGTATTGACAACATGTGTAAAAATCAGTCGAAAAATGCAAATTTAGACGACTGTAAACAATTTGGGAAACCTATAAATCAGTCCTACTAAAATAAGTTTTCATGACCATGGGAAGACCATGTTCGGTCCGTTCTCCCTAACAACACAGGCTTAAGTCTAATATAATTAATACAAAAAAGTATAATTCCAGACACAGATCTTCCTGTTTGCTCTACGTTTCAACAGGTTTTTTTTCATCAAGATGTTCACAGAAAAAAGTTTCTAAACATCAAGGAAACATAAAGCTCTCTGTGTTCAAAATTACACTACTTGTAAACATTGTATCATTGCCAGTGATATTTGTGGGTAAAGTTTATCCATACCTTTCCGGCGGGCTGTTGGAAATAATACCTTTACCCTGGACCTCAGAGCTAAGGGGAAACACAGATGAATGTATGAACCTCTTTCAATGTACACGTCATGGGTTTGAGGCTTGGACTATGAACCCATTTCAGTGTACCCGTCATGGGTTTGAACCTTGGATCTCCCTCAATTTACCTTTCTTAGGTTTGAAGCTTGGACTATGAACCCCTTTCAATGTACCTGTCATGGGTTTGAGGCTTGGACTATGAACCCCGTTCAATTTACCTTTCTTAGGTTTGAAGCTTAGACTACGAACCCCTTTCAATGTACTTGTCATGGGTTTGTACTTTGGACTATGAACCCCTTTCAATGTATCGGTCTTAGGTTTGAAGCTAGGACTATGAACCCCCTTCAATGTACCTTAGGTTTGAAGCTTCGATTATGAACCCCTTTCATTCCTATTATGGGTTTGAACCTTCGACTATAAACCACTTTCAATGTACCTGTCATGGGTTTGAACCTTGGACTGAACCCTTTTCAATGTACCTGGCATGTGTTTGAAGCTGACTAAGAACTCCTTCAATGCACCAGTCAGGGGTTTGGTTGATTGTTTTGTGTTTAATGCCATGCCCAAGGGTATTTTATTTATATGCTGGTGTATCCAACAGTAATTAAATTACCACAGTATTTTATAAACTCAACGATAATTTAAACTGTGAAGTGTATTGGTCTGATGGAAAATTAAAATTCCTCCAGTGATCATGGGTTTGAGGTTTAGAATATGAAACCCTTTCAATGTACCCATCATGGGTTTGAACCTTGGACTATGAACCCGATTAAATGTACCTGTTGTGGGTTTGAGGCTTGGACTATGAACCCCTTTCATTCATGTACTTGTTGTGGGTTTGAGGCTTGGACTATGAACCCTTTTCATTCATGTACCTGTTGCAGGTTTGTAAAAAAGTAAAGCTTCCCATGGAACGGTGAAGATCGTGGGTTGGGATTTACAAGGTTTCCTCTCGTTTTCCAACCAAACAGCGACAAAGATATCACAGGACAGGTCAAATTATACCCTCGAGTACTATGTTCAATGCCAGTTAAACGAATCCATAATACTTTCAGTAACTAGTTTATATCTTTGAAATTAAGAATGCTTTAAAAAACAACTAGCTAAAAGAGGTTATGTGTGACATTTAAAAGACTTAGATGTAAGGCGATTTGTTGTTCAAAACTTTTTTTTATCATATAAAGATAAAAATTATGCGATCAAAGTTGCAATAAATGACGATAATCATTGTGGAAAAACAAACCAGATTCTTGTGGGGAGCGAGGTTGAAATCAAATAAACCAGAAATATAGGTTAATTCTAGTCCCACACCAGATTCAGCTGGAAAACGAAATGGTTGAACAAGGTTGAAATCAAATCAACCAAAAACATAGGTTAATCTTAAACCAGATTCACATTGAGAACAAGGTTCAATTCAACTCTACCAAAAACATAGGTTAATCTTAAACCAGATTCACGTTGAAAACAAGGTTCAATTCAACTCTACCAAAAACATAGGTTAATCTTAAACCAGATTCACGTTGAGAACAAGGTTCGATTCAACTCTACCAAAAACATTGGTTAATCTTGAAGCAGATTCACGTTGAGAACAAGGTCCAATTCAACTCCACAAAAAACATAGGTTAATCCTTAACCAGATTCACATGGAGAACAAGGTCCAATTCAACTCAACAAAAAACATAGGTTAATCTTAAACCAGATACATGTTGAGAACAAGGTCCAATTTAACTCAACCAAAAACATAGGTTAATCTTAAACCAGATTCACGTTGAGAACAAGGTCCAATTCAACTCGACCAAAAACATTGGTTTATCTTGAAGCAGATTCACGTTGAGAACAAGGTTCAATTCAACTCTACCAAAAACATAGGTTAATCCTTAACCAGATTCACGTTGAGAACAAGGTCCAATTCAACTCAACCAAAAACAAAGGTTAATCTTAAACCAGATTCATGTTGAGAACAAGGTCTGAATCAAATTGACCAAAAACAAAGGTTAAATTAGCGCTAAACCAGACTCCATGCAATAGAGAACAGTTGAAATGACTTGACCAAAAACATCTGTTGATATTTAATCTAAACTAGATTTTCTGGAAAAAATTGATTCTCATGGAAGCAGACAAAGTCCCAAGTTAAATTAAAGCAAACCAATTAAAGCACTTAACTAGTTTTTTTATGGAAGTCCTTGTGTCATGGTCTGAAGCTCTGCAAACAAATTCTCCCAGAAACTTTTCTATACAAGGTGTGACCTGGTGTAACAGATTGGTCCACCTAATTCACCTGCAATGTACTGCACAAGTTCAAGTCAGTACTGGTGTATGTGACGAGTTCACCAGTTTGTTCAGGGGATTTGCAGTGCTTTTTACCAGATTTCCACAAAGACACCATCAATTTAAGATCATGAAGTGAAATACCCTTGAGAATGATGTTGAATAATCAAATAATCTAATTGATAAAACCTTGAGTATGACATACAGAAAGCAAAGAAATTATCTGCAGTGAACATATTTATATTGGTGCATTTCAAATACACTGATTTGGAGAGTGGTATTATGCTTTGGTAACTTAAGTTTTGCACAACAGCTTCATTTATGTCACTTATACACATCAAGTTTAGGTAAATGTGTTGTTAATAGGTTTAATGAACTAATTAATTACTAGGCATGGCAGAATATCTATGTTTGTTTTCTGTGTGGCGAGTACCATGTTGTACAGTCCTTTGAAAATCTAGCCAATAAGAAAGCACAGAACGGGTAGCGGACTACTTTCGAGTGATGGGAAAGACTGACAGTAAAATACACAGATAATGTGTACAAGAAGAAGAAATAAGCCAAGGCTTTTTTCTGATTTAATAATTAACTGCTTTGTTGCTTTTTATGTTAATAGTTTTATATATTAAGAATTCCTCATGGTATACAGAATTCTGTGGTAGGCTGTTGGAACTAGACGGGGTAAGGAAGTATGAACAAACCACGGCTGTGATGGAAGGGTCATATTCGCCGATAACAGCATGAAGCAGCCTGAGATGGCTGTGCTTACAGCTCCAACAGTTGGTTGCATATAAACATGTTCTACTTTATTTTATTGTTGAAGCAAAAGGTACATACCATTGTTTGCTGCAAAGTATAAAATATAAGCATCTTTAGCGGTGTATCGCTTTGAACCCCAATCGAACAATTATCACGAGTTGTCCCAAGTACTTTTCTGATGCACATATATGCGAGGCATTATCGGAGCATAGCTTATGCGGAAAAAATATCTATTGCAAAAGCTAAAAAGTATGATTCTCCTTTTTTAATCATAAGAGACAACCCCTGTTGCCAAGGGAGCAAACTTTTATTATAATGAAAATCCAGACCACCAGTGAATAAATTAAACAGTTTGAGAAATTAAAGTAAACAAATGAGTTGAAATTTTAAGTGACAAACTTGAATTTTAATATGATAATGCAGATTCCTCTCTCACATTACAAGGTTTTCAACAGAAGTGTATGTTAATATGAGAAAAAAATAATAAATACAAAGGTCAATTGCAGATAGACACTGCTTCAAAACATTTGCTACTATTAACCATGCTCTGTGTCATACCCAATAGGGACAGTGTTTATCAATGTGATACGATATTCCTTAACCAACTGGTTAAGATTTGTTAACCGATGATACAATCTACATGTACACAATTCAATGGTTTAGTGATAGCCTAATCAGTAATTCAAGTTGTGCTGCTCATAAAATGATTTGACAATTGCATAAATAAATTTCGACAGATACTGAAGCAATATATAGCAATTAACATCACATAGGGCTAAAGGTGTGTTTTCAATTCATAAAGTTTACAAAACACCTGTAGGTCAAATTTCAGGTAAAAATTCAGATTGTATGACAAAATTCCCCTGAATATAACTGTAATAATGTCTAACTGAAAAGATAAAGTAAATTTTTAGGTTCTTAGATTTTGATAAAGAATAGCATCAATAACAAACACAGAGAGTAGTCATCCATGCAAATAAATGCAGTCTCAGAAATAAATATGCATGCCTGCTATATAAAACTTACAAAAGATTTATGAATTCATCTGTGATATAAGTAACAAAAAGAATATTACACATTGAAGTTACCTAAGATAATATAAATACTTAATACATGTTGCTATTTTAAAAGGTATACGGTTACAAAAAAGCTATCAGATTCTGTGCAAGCCCTGCTATATTTGGAAAACATATACCTTCATGTAACTGCCATACTGTGGTATTTTCTGCTGGATATGTTCATTATAAATGGGACTAGAATGTGAGTTTAACCAGCTCTAGCTACCAGTGCTACACTATGCACCAAGGTAGTATTTGTTAAGTTCTGATTTACATTATAATAATATAACAATGTTTTTGTTATACAGAATTAAATGAATCAGATCAACTTCCTAATATCAACATGAAAAAGTTAGAATAAGGGAGATTGTCCTCGGACATAAAATGATGATTCAAGTACAAATAACACATGTAATCTATTCTTTAAAATCTATACACTTCTAGGGTGCATCCTGTATGAAAAGAATAGTCACATTCACAGTGTATTTTCCTTGCTAACTTCTTTTAGGATATGTTGTTTTCATTTGCATATACTTTGATATTTCCTATTCAATATACATCTACAAATTTATGTGATAAAAATCCTAAATTTAGTATTATTTCTTACCAGAAGATGTTAAAAGAGAGGCCTGTCTACTTCATTTAAGGCTTTAAATGTGGTCTAGGGGTTGGATTGATTGGTTTTTTATGCCATGCTTAAGGGCACATGTAACTTTCACTTATATGACGGTGGTGTATTCCAACAAAATGCCAAGAATATGTTTCACTGAACTTATTCTGCTAGTGACCCTTGTTTCTATCTCATTCCTTAGCAAATGTAGTGTACATTGATATGTTTTACCCTAGAGATCATCAAATTAATTTTTTTTTTAAGTTTTACTTTTAATACATAAAAAACTGAAGCATCTGATCCAAATCTTGAACACATGAATCCTAAATTACACTTCAAAAACTGTACTTTATTTGTAGCAAAGTACTTGTTAGTTACTGGGTAAAAAAAAAAATCTTACAAAAGTACACATGTCTAAAAACTCCAACCAATTGATTCATGTCATATCAAAATCAATGCAAATGCTTCCCAAATAAGTGCATGTGTCAACAAAAAAAAGGTACCTGAATTCATATTTTGATTTGTTGACAGGCATTTTAACTGATACTTATATCATATGTTCACGTTTGATTATAAAATGTAATAGTTGTACCTTATTTGTGCTTGAATCATGTGAATATCCAATCAAAATAAAAATTTTATTTTATAACATAACAAGATCATGTTATTGTGTTGTCTTCCTTTAACATGAAGAGATTATCTAAAATATCTTTCCTATTTACACCCATGACAAGGCCACTAAGAACTCGACCACCAAACTCCTAGAGGTTGATGAGCTGGAATGGTTCGTTTAATCCATCACCTGATATGGTATTTTTAAAGTAAGCATGCGAATTAAAGCACACTTCAAGTCTACTCAAACAGACTAGAACTATAATCTGTCGGCACTCAAATTAATTTGTTAAGTTACTGAAATTCCCTCCTTGCTATAAATCTAATAATGGAATGCCTGTTACAGTTTTCTGGTGTACTGGGGTCGGTTGTTCGAATCGCAACTTGATAATGTCACGCCATGTTAAGGTCTATCTTTAATCTACTAATAACAATTTAATCTGGTGTTAGCGACTAATTGCCTTTCGAGCAACTGGCCCCTCGTGAAAATTACTTGTTTCTGTTGTAAAGCAGAAACTATTGATAATAATAATATAACAGATTATTCACTATTTTGGGGAAAGCAATAATGCTGAAGACATAGTAATAGCATTAACCTGGAAAAGCTCTAACGTTATAAAACACAACATCAAAATTATCTACATCCTAGAATGTTTGAATTAGTAGGTAAACAATAAGAAGCAGACTTGAACACACTAGGGTTAAGCACTAATTATAATAACACACATCAGCATGGCTCTATTTATAAACCACTTTCAGAAAGACACAAACAATTTGATTATTTTATATACAGAAATATCCAATGAAGATAGGCAATCAATAAACAAAATAAGAAAAAATGTTATATAGAATGGGTTATATACAAGAAATATTTAATCCACACACGTAAATTAAAGGAAAACAATATTGTAGATCTTTAATGCCAAATCACTTGTATATTTACATATTTAACAACAATAATATGAAGCCCAAGTTGATATATTGAGCAAATTGGCCCCAAGTTAATTATAATTGAAAATGGCCTATTGTTATATTAGCCATATATTTCTCTTTAACTTACTCTCTTTAATAAAGTTGTGATAAAAAAAAAACCTAGTAATTTTTCTGTAATCATCTAAGTATTCTGGGACCACTAGATAAATACACTATATCAATATAAATTATCGGTGCACAAGCTTGTGTAAAGTGCTATCTCTCCTAACAACTATAACAATTAACAATGCACATATGAAGTTCATATTGGTATTTAATGGTTTATATTATGATAATAAACTCCATCTATTGTCTTAATCTTCAATAATTATTGGTTTCTAAATGTATATGCAATAACAAATTGACTTATTTGGATTAATGTCAAGACCTGGTGGAAAACCCTCAATTTTAAGACAGGGGAGATAACTACTATAATACAGCTCAAGGGGAACTACTCGTTCCCTGGAAATAATAAAACACTTTTGAATGTTGTAATAATTCAGTTCAATACATAAATTCCATGTTTCAGCTCAGCATTTCAGACACCATGTACATGTAAGTGGCTTTGAACAGAAATAGTTGAAATAATACAACCACAGAGCTGTCTGCTTCCAAAGTAGCTTCAACCCAGTTATTAAAACTGAGGCTATTTACCGCAGGCCACCTTCAATTGATGAATAAGTTTATTATCAGCAGTGACTGGATCGGTCTACCAGGTTTTATTTTTAACACACACCGTAGTCACACAGTACAAAGATTAGTGTAATACAAAGGGAAATCCAAGAAAGTGAATTTTGAAGACTTAACTTTCCATTATATTAATTGAATGTTTTTATATACTTCTATGATCACCATGATAAAATTAAAATTAGAAATATTTGGAATTACCCGTCTTCATAATGCACTGGAAGTTTTGTATTACACTAAGCTGTTCAGTTGATCAACTAGTTTACAACCATTGGTGTATGGGAACAGGGGACTGTTACAAGTCCACCAGTACCTCAACGTAATTCTGAGGGAAGAATCCGGTAACTCCGTTCAGAGAACCCTGGTACCAGTTCTCATCCACCTTGTTGGTCAAAGTGAGGATGTCTCCTTCATTAAAGCCTAACTCGCCTTCATTCTCAGCCTCAAAGTCATACAGGGCTTTACAACATGCCTGTTGTTGCGGACGGCTGTTGTGGTTCTGAACTGCAAAAACAAAAACATTTTGACCGGTTATTTATTTGCAGAGTATTTTTTTAAAAAGGTTTCCCTCGCTTTATATGTATTATAGATGGCCACTTTTGCATATTAAAGAGGACAATGGCAGTTTCTTTGATTGGGGTTTGATGGAGTGCCAGCCCAATGTGTGAAGGACGACACCATTGACACAGCTGGTAACAAACAAGAAAATGGCTACAAGACAATCCCAAGATGCAAATGTTTGTTTGATTGATTGGGGTTTAAGGTCATACTCAAGGGTATTTCACTTATACGATGACGTGCCCGCCCAATGGGTACAGGAAACCACCCTCGACAACACTGGCAACAAACAAAGACCAGACAGGACAAATACAGGATGCAATACAGACACCACAAACAGATCGGCTTCCTGTTCCCCTTTAGCTCTGAGAGCACGAGGGCAACATGAAGCTCTCTCCAACCACCCGCTCCACAAAATTGGATTAGGTTTGGCTTAGGGGTTGTTTCAATCAGATGACGATGTGCCTCTGGTGGAGGGTAGTGATAGGTTTGAATTTAATACAGTACTTCCTAAGCAATGGAGGAACATCAATTTCTCAGAAGAGCAAAGCATTTCCCATTTTATGATTGTGTTTGTGGGACTATATTGTTGGAGTACATTGCAGTCAAAAATGGTGCTTAGAAGGAGGGTGGGGTGGGGGGCCACTGTCGTCATGGTTTTCGCACAGCTAAGGACAACACCATCTTGTGATTTTTTCTAGTGTTGTCATTCAATGTTAATTGCCAGTGACCTTGAGGGTGGTTTCCTTCACCCAGTGAGCTGGCGTGCTGTTCTATGAGTGAAATAACCTTAAGTACAGCGTAAAACCTCAATGAGTACAACAGAACAATGAGACAAAGTATGACACTATATTCAGAACATACTACCATACTGTTTATTCATTTGATGAATTGATGAATTGCATGGTATTTCATACGACTTTGCACAGTTTGGTACAAGACGAATCGGAAACACCTGTAAAAACTACACCTGTAAAGCTCAGTTCTCACAAATACCCATCTGGTATACCAGCATTAGACACACCTGACTGGAGCCATGGTACAGTCCTAACAGTCACAATGTCACCATTTCAGTAATAAGTGTACGTAGGCTGGAATCGAACCAGCACTGACTTCGGTTTATAATCTACGAATGATACAATCACTACTGTCGGGCTATCATATCAGTGTATCCCTGGGAGACAAAATATATCGGGGATATGTTACAGATCAGGGAAATGTTATTTGCTCAAGAAAAATCAATAAGAAGTATCAAAGATGCATAAGATGGCTGTTTTGTGGTTGTCTGGACTTGTACTGATATGTCTTAATGGAATAGAGACACGATCAGAAAGATTACACCGTGAAATATATCAATGTTATATTCCATGTCATAATACTGACTGGTCATATAACTGACTGGTCATGTGTGGCACCAGACTAAACTGAAAACAAAGTATCTATAATAATGTTTTGGTAAAGCTCTTTAGCTTTCTATTTTACAGATGTGAGGCTGGTATGCTTAAGTTTGGCACATTCAGTCTTTGGTATGTTCAGGTTCTGGTGTATTCAGCATTGGTATTTTCAAATTCTGGTACAGTCTGCAGAGTTGGTATGCTCAGATTCTGGTACATTGTGGGTTATTTTGCACAGATTCTGGTATATTCAGGGTTATTTTGCAAAGATTCTGGTACATTCTGGCTTATTGTGCTCGGATTCTGGTACATTCAGGGTTATTTTGCTCGGATTCTGGTACATTCAGGGTTATTTTGCAAAGATTCTGGTACATTATGGTTATTATGCTAAGATTCCGGTACATTCTGCTCAGATTCTGGTGTATTCAGGGTTAGTATGCTCAGATTCTGGAACATTCAGGGCTATTATGCTCAAATTCTGGTACAATAGCGTTATTTTGATCAGATTCTGGTACATTCAGCATTATTCTGCTCAGATTCTGGTACATTCAGGGTAATTTCGCTAAGATTCTGGTACATTCAGGGTTAATATGCTCAGACTCTGGTACAGTCTGGGTTATTTTTCTCAGATTCTGGTAAATTCAGGGTTGGTATTCTCAAATTCTTGCTAATCCAGTGTTGGTATCATGAGATTCTGATACGTTCTGGGTTGGTATGCTCAGATTATATAATGTTGTCAATTTAATTTATTTACCTCAGACCCAGGAGAGTTATTATTTGTGATTTAACATTGTTAGATTAATTTTTTTAACACAAATGACATTTTGAAATCCTGCACGCAGCACATGGAACATTGTAAAGAACAATAGAGAACAAGAGACAAGCCACAGGTGCAATGTTCAGTTTATGTCTTTTTCACATAAAATATCAGACAAAATAAAAGATAATTTATTTCTGTACAATTTAACCTTCCAATTCTGAATTGCACAAAATGATTCAGAGAGAAGAGAGAGAGGGAAAAGTGTCTACATATAAGCTGTACGTAGGATGGAAACAGTAGACTATAAACCTGGCCTCAAGCCCCACAAACTCATTAGGCGGACAGCTTCAGCGAAATACCATCCTATCGTGCAAATAACAAATTAATAATTCAAACAATCTGAGAAGGATCTGAAATGTTGTTTTCGTTTCCAGCTACAAGAAAAAACTGTTATAAACGGAAAGGTCACAAAGAAACTCCTAAAAGTTATAACAGAAGGAACTATCTTATTTCTGATCAGTTATTTTCCCAATGAAATAGATCCATCTTCTGAAAGTAAACTATGCAAGACACATGATAATCTGTGTAAAACCCAGGCTATGTTTATTTAATTCTTTATTAATAAGCATATCATGCTATACTTATAGTAATTTCACTCATATGACAAAGTGCAGCAATCAAGACGAATGGATGCGAACTATCCTAGGCTTCACTGACAATAAACAAGCACCACAGATCGGCTTGGTGTAACCCTCTACCTCAGAGAGAGCACCAGGACAACAGTAAGCTTCCTTCGTATACATCCATTTTTGTTGGGGTTTTAGGTTATTTCACTAATATGATACCAGGCTGGTCAGCGTAATGGGAATGACCTTTCAGGTTGCTAGTAACAAATATACTAAACCAGTAACAGGAGCAAAACATGATGCTGTATTAAAGACAAATGTGCAAATTTACTGTGCAACAAATTATTAGCTTAGAAAGTACAAGGTTACAGGGAGTTTCATTAAACCATGGAAGAGCTAATAGGGAAGACACTACTTTGTTTTTTTCTATGGTGTTTAACTTTGTAATTAAGGTTATTGCACACATATATCATGGGATTCACGGCAAGCCAGCCCAATGGATGAATGAAATTATCCTTGCCCGTAAGCTGTGAGAGAAGCATGGCAACAGAAAGCTCCTTCCCTACCGACAATAAGACAATAAGCTCATTAATGTAATAACTATCTGGAAAACAGTATCACTGTGCGAGATAAACAGCTGTTTGAAAATAATCAGAAAAATTTAAACTCAATTAAGACCTTACGAAGAGAAGACTTGTTTACGAATAAAAGATATATTTTTTTTTCTCAAATATATGGAGACATACATTTCCACATGTATCTAGTGTTTTATATGCAACTTGAAACGACAATGAATTGATTAGGTGTGAATTCAGGCTCTCATCACTGATGCAATTATAAAATTAGCTCCATTATTTAAGGCACATTAGCATTCATTTTGGAGGTGAATGCAATGCCCTATTTATTATGTCAACAAACGTTTTTATTCTTCGTGATTCTAGAAATTGGCAGTATTGTGTGGTGGTTATACAATGACTACATGTCACAAAAGGCTAAAGGCTAAACGCATGAGAATATTTATCAGACAATTATGGTGATTGGTCGATTCTATTGAAAGGCCTTTGTCAAATCAATAAAATTCTGTTTGGCATTCATCCTTTGATAACTAGCTTGGCTTGACGCTACAGACAACAACTACTTCATTCCTCAATCACTAAATGTTCAATATTGATCGCTAATTCAGACTGAATAGACAGTTTAGACTAAAACCAGTCATCAAAGTTTACAGTTTGTGACAGCGACAGTCCTATTGTATTCAGGGTAGCTTTTATTTTTAAAGCATGTCATTTGTGTTAGACAATGTAACACAAAATAATATCAATTTAGTTTATGTTAGAACAGAGACAGAGTTATGCTGATGGGACTCCTCCAGACATCCCTATGTTTGTAATGTTTTCATTTTTTTAAAGAATTTGAAACTGACAACAGACAATATTAATCCAATATCTGAGGAATAACAGCTGGGGCCAGTTGCTTGAAGGGTTATTACATTAAATCCATCATAAGATGACATCACGCCATGTTGAAGGTCTATCTCTAATCTGCTATTAGCGATTTAATCTGGTGTTAGCGATTAATAACTTGACTTGTTATAAGCAGACAACCTGTATTTTGTTTTACACAGACATGTCTACTGAAAGTTTATATGATTTTTATTACAAAGTCCTGTGTTTGCTACTGTTGTTTGAGCACTGATAGTTTATATGATTTTTATTACAAAGTCCTGTGTTTGCTACTGTTGTTTGAGCACTGATAGTTTATATGATTTTTATT
>JAQQZZ010123407.1:0-14368 GCA_030265115.1 Mopalia vespertina
CCTCTAGTGTTCAATCAAGTTTTAATATGACTTTCACTAATTTAAAAAACACATTTTTATCCCCAATCCCCGAAACATCAATCTGTAAAGATTTTAATCATTTACTGGGATAGTGTCAACGTGCTATTTCTAACTCTTATCCACCGTTCCTAAAACGTGATTCTGTATACACTTTTTTGACATGGGTTATCTACGAAGTTAAAGCGGGGGTTATACAAGAACTTGAGTAATATGACAATTGTAAGGCACATACGACTGGACGTATTCTTTAAGCACGATGGAGCCGTTGTCTACAGTTTTGTTCGACAGGTTCATTCCTGAAGTTTCTTTAAGTACGATTATTTTCTCCGTTAAATCGTCACTTGTTCAGTAAACACAAATCGCAGACAACGGCTTTATCGTCCTTAACGAAAACGTCCAATCGAATGCGCATATTATCAGTCTGTAAAGTCATTGCGTCATTCACAGGGAGAGAGTAAGGGTTCTACTTCAGTAGATTATTTATGTGGCGATATTAGGAACGCAAACTTTTCACAGTATACCTTCTCCATATTTAAACACAATATGACTATGTAAGAAGACGCATCGTACCATTGAAACTGATACATAGCTTTAATATTTATAAAAAGAACACAATGAATGTCCACTTGTCACTTTCTCTTAATAAACACAGCTTGGAATCGTTGAGAACCTCGAAACCCCCATCCACGCGGTCACCCTGCGAGACTTTCTTCTTCACGTAAGGTAAACTGGGTGACCTGAACATGTGCGGTAGATCGGATGAGGATAAACAGTCTATCCCGTTATGTAGCAACCAAGCCACAGCCGCTGGTGCCGCATTTGAGACTGTTTATGACAAACGCGTCCAAAATGTGTATTATATGCATAATAAAATGTAATCTAAGTACCATTGTTTGGAGATTGCTAGACACATTTAAACACCAGTTTTCCTCACTAATGGGCAGTTTAGATGTCACAAGAGTGTTTGCTTCATTGAAGTTTAGTGCTTTACGTAATTCTGGATGAACGCATGTCCGACAACTGTGTGACGGAAACCATCCTAAACGCCATTGGTAACAAAGACAAGACACATTAATCACAAGACTGACATCAAAAACAAATCGGCTTCTCATAGAACATCAGGTCAGCAAGGGGCTCGCTCACTTGAAAATTCCCAACCGCCCACGTCAAATGAGTGAAATAATCATCTATGATGAATAACCTCAATGAAACAAAATACTATTTATACAATATGATACATAGCTGAGAGATTTCCATGTCACATTTAAAATGCCTTTGTACATGCTCCTCACCAGCAAAGAGCCTTATCACAAACGAAATAGTTCATGTTACCTCATGAACTGTAAAGGTAAAAACTGTAAGTCATGATGAAAACAGTCTTATTGCTGTAAAAGTAAACAAAGTTAATGCCTTGCTTTTATTAATTTAGTTATAGTAATACTTTTGAAATCAATCATATATACTTAAAATAAATCTTAATATTTACACCGGCGATTTCTAGTAAATTCGTTTTCAGGAGTGTATGAGGCCTACGTTAATATCTGTTCAAATACCATAAGGCGTCAAGCGTGTGTCCTTGTACTGAAATAATTTATCATAAATACACACTATGTTATCTACAGATTTGAACATGTAAACTGAAACGAAAATCAAATAATCTTCAACTTTCTGCAATTATATCGCGCTGCTACCGTTAGATGTAATTAGATCACCTTCACTGTTATCAGATGCCGTCCTTGGACAAGAGTTACCGTATTTTTTCAGTTTGAGACTTTCGACGAGAAAAGTTGATGTTGTTTCAGTCAACATATTTCCACACATGCACAGTGTAGGAAACTGTTCCGCTAAAATTTTTGTGTGTAGGCGTGCTACAATTGTATGAGCATAAAATTACATGTGAACAAGAGTTAAACAGCTACTGTTTGCTTACACAACATTCTACATAAAATCAAGCTTATTACTCAAATCAACGCCGACGGCTGTCAAAACCAAAACTCATCTATCTGATTTATCGTTTTCGCATCATCGTTGACCGGAACATTGCTAACAGCCGTCTATGAAGGTCAAAAACGACAAGAAAAGAAGATGTAGTCACTACTGCTACGACCTGCTTATGTCGGGTTCCTTCGTCTCCACACTCAGCTGTTGTGCTGCAATTTACTGAAAAGATAATCTTCCAAACTTCCAGGTCAATCGTTTCGTAATGCACAACTGTTTCGTTTCAAATTGTGAATTCCTCGACGTTAAGCTATCTGATTTTCCGTGATGTATGTGCAAAGATAGAAAAGAGCATTTTCTCCTTCGAATGTTAGACAGACTCGGACAGCAAAAAAATCGCGCTGTAAACGAATTTAAATATAAAGCAGTTGTAGATACCCAATCTGCTTAACTATCTCATGAGTTCAGCTACTCAACAAAATCGGAAGTCTACAATTAAGTCACACGGCCGATAATTGCCGAACGCTCACGGAAAAAAAGAATTTCCACAAAAGCCTTTATTCTGAGCTTTGTTTTAATTGTAAAAAAACTAAATTACCTTTTTTAAACCAAATTTTGTATAAAGAGCCTGAAGACAGTTTGCAACAGAACCTGTACGATTCGTTAACCCTTTAACCGGCATGATTTCAAAGTGCTCGTGTACTATGGATATTGAGTGTTCGTGTACAATTTATGCTCACGAAAGTCTCATTAAAGGAAGTTAAGCCGAAAGAAAGTGCTGACGTATTCAGTATTCTGATGAAATACACAAGTCGTAAAGATTTATTATGCAACATGCACGCCAAAGTCAATTAGATACTGCAGTTGTCTGGCTGGTTTAAAGGGATACTGTCACTGCTGGTTTACAGCTGTCTCTTCCCAGCTACACACACTGGACCTTTTAAACCGTATAGACGTATGTCGGGACCATGAATCGAAGATCGTTCATTGGGGAATAATTTAGTTATTTTTACCCACGTTCAATGGCAAAACACCACTTTGGGAAGTTTAAGTTTGGATTTCGGTAGTGCTTATCGGTGTTTGGATTTCGGTAATGTTAATCTGTGTTTAAAAAGTTAACACATTTACAGGAAGGGGAAGAATGATCAAGGGAAATTCGTGATATACCGTACGATACGTTTGTTAGACTTGATTGCTTTTAATCTCGCAAATTATACAAGTCACTCTACAGTCTGAGGTGACGCGAATTTGCCAAAACCTCGACAGAGAGAAAGCAGTGTGCATTCAATTAGCCTATAACTCACTCGTTTCGCTGCATGATCGGCTTAAGACGTTGCTTCATTTTAATCCATCTAATCCTCTTAATCTATTTAATTTAATCACGTATCGTATTGGATAGGAAAATGACTGGCAGCTCTATTCCACAGGTATATATCTTTATGTTTAGCATTCTCGAGAAGGGATAGAACGGTGTGTGTAATATATACATAATTTGTTATTTATAGCAGGCTTTTGTTTCCCCAATTATATGCTGCTTTAGATTTAGTTATTGACAAATGAAACGACTTTGTATTTATGTTAAAATCTTCTCCATTTTATTTGATATGTTTAATTGATTCATTGGGGGTTCATTGCCTTTTTGGGGGTAATTTCACTCATGTAATTAAGCGCACAGTAAAGGCGGAAGTGACCCCTCTCGGCGTCACTGGAAATACAAAATGACAGTCACAAGACAAATTACAAAGGCATTAAAGACATACAGGCTTCGTAGTGTCCCTTGTCCAAGGGAGAACCAGAGCAAACGACAGCCCCCTCCCAATCGCCCGCTCTACATTTGATTAATAAATAATTTGTCTAAAATTTTATGAGTGCAAGCGCGAATTTGTATAAGATAGGGGACGTGATAATTACATTAGTAGGCCACGATTGATACACGCTAAGCGACCTCCGACTGACGCGTGGCATATTATGACGTCTTTAAATATTTATCCAATCTGATTCAAATCAGATCCAAATAGCTGCCGTCTTTTGTTTGTTGCTGATATTATGATTCCACTAGGTCAAGCTGGCTGAGGTTCATGAAAGGTCACCGTCCCAGATGACCAGTAGAAACCCAGCTTACATGTGGAAATCTTTGGCATTTAAAAACCTGCTTTGGCTGAGGGTATTTCACTTATATGTCGGCAATGTATTCGACTAATAATTGACAACGGCACAACCAAGATGTGAAGCATTTCCATAATGTTGGAAAACCTGGTTTGGGAAGCGGTTCTGCGATTGGTCAATTGTGTAAACCAATCGACGCAATTCGGTATGCGTTTGCGTCAGATCATAATATTAGCGACAAAGCAAAGGACTGGGAGCTATTTTGATTTGTTTTAAATAAGATTGAATATTTTTCATTGGCGCAATTTTAGAATGGGGTTTTACGTCGTACACCCTTAGAGGAATATGGTTTTTATGGAACCCTTTCATGACTTTGGTGGAACCCTTCATGCATGGTTCCTCATAGCAACTGTTCCAAGTTATTCTCCTATTCTTCTTATATCAAAGAACCGTTTTTTGTCATAATGGTTCCATATATAACCATCCTCTTTTCTAAAGAATCCTAAAAAAAAGATTATTTCTGTGAGCGTTCCCAAAGGTATTCCACTAATATCATATCATGCCGTTCACTTCGTACTCTGCGTATAATAAATACGTTGGAAAACCGGAAGTAAACCTAATTTAAAAAACACCCTTGGGATCCTCGTGATGTGTGACTCGCTGTATATCACAGGTCCACTGCGGGACGACCCTGTGAGCGATACTTGACACAGGGGCGTCAGTTATCCGACACGCTTACCACTCCGCTTTTGCCGGGGGAATCCGTACTCGGTGAAACAGTCGATACTGTACAATGTTACCAAAAGTTAAATTAGCCCAGTCGTGGAATAAGTACAAATGTGCGTCAACTTCGGATAGCTAGGTAACTCGTATGGTGTGCTTGGTAACTAAATTATTCCGCCAGCCACAGTATACGATAACTTATTTAACGATTTGCCTCGATCATTCCATTTTTGACGTGGTTGTCATATCAAATCGACATACTGTTTGGTTTGACAAACAGACAGAGCGGGATTTAGATGAAGAAAGGCCCTAGACTATTCCACTTGTAAGGTCTCCCAAAGCATGTATAAGAAAGGCCTATGAAAATGTCAAAAATATTTTAAACCTTGCCTGGGGACCCTCTAGAATTTGAAGCCCTACGCTTCAGAATGCTAAGCCTATAGGTAAATGCGACACTGCAAACAGATCAAATCACTCGCGAGTTTAGACGGACTGTCACACGTATCACTAAACTTCGACAAGCTTATGTTTAATACAGACGTTGGTTCACTAACTCTTAGAAATAATGGTCCTTTAAAGGTTCTTTAGAAAAAATGCTTGAGAACGATGTGAGAATAGACATTGAAACGTTGTGTCAAAAATAAATGAGAAGTTGCCATCCATACAGTGTTTTGCCTTTTTAGTTAATCAACTTCTAAATGCCACTCAAAGATGTCAATCAATATGTGTTTGATGTCGTATACGCAGTCACACATTTCACACATTGGTTTGAATTTAATTTAATCAAAAAGAAATTTTTGTGTGCGGTGACTGTGGCCCATACGACATCGCGCCAGCACCAGCTGGTCCTTTCTAGAAGTTTACTTCCGACTTCCAGGTCTCATACACCCTGCCAAAGATTAAAAATGTATTTAGAAATTTTGGGCTTGAGATCTCTATAATATATTTTAGATTGAGAAATGGGCTTGTTTAGGGCTTCCCTGTCTACAGCTGTGTTTCCAGGGATACCCAAATGACTGGGTATCCAGCAGAACAGAACTTCTGTTCCTGTGGTTTCCTGTCTTTTATACTGATTGAGAGTCTGCAGAATTGAAGGCTTGCTTGATCTTAAAACTATCAATAGCCAGACGGCAAAAGAGCGAATCACTGCAGATAAAGGCTTTCTGAAGATGGTGCTTTGAGATTAGATCTAGAGCCAATAAAATAGCCTTAGCTTTATCAGTAAAGATGGACGAAGCCGAAGGCAGAAAAAGAGAACCAACGTGCTGCAACCAAATTGCTGCAATTTCCACCCTGTCCTCAGTCTTCGATCCATCAGTGTATACAACTGAGTGGTTCTCATAATAATTTATTATCTCACCAAATCTCTGCAGAAAAAGAAGCGGACATGTTTCTGACTTCTTTTGATTTCTAAGATCAAAAAGAAGCCTGGGTTTTGGAAACATCCAAGGCGGAGAGGATGGGCGTTAAAAAGGTGCAATGTTTTCCAAGACAATTCCAGCATTCACTAGATGTGGTCTAACGCGCAGCCCAAATTAAGCAATTTTCCTAGGACTGCGATGAAACCAATCGGCGAATGCTGGATCAAAAAAACAGTTGTAAGCAGGGTTATCAGGATAGGCTTTTAGAATTGCCAGCAGTTCTTTTAGCCGTTTGTCTAGACGTAGCATTGATTGAACGATCTGCGGTGATCATAAATGCCTCGATGTTCAAAAGAGATTTTGTTAAGAACGTTTATGTTTGAAATTCCTTTCAATTTTATAATAAATGTTGGTGTTTTTCACAAACGAATATTTTTCTGCGCGTGTTAGTTTTGTTTATTCTCTGTTTTAAGTGTAAAGCCTTTTTCACCAAGGAATATTCGTCTGCGCGTGTTGTGTTTTTTTCTTCTCATTTTTCAGTGTAAAGCGTTATGCACCTAGGAATATTTCTCTACGCGTGTTGTGGGGTTTTTTTTCTTTGCTTTAGGTGTAAAGCGTTTTCGCCAAGAAATATTTCTTTGCGTGTGTTATGTTTTTTTTTCTGTTTTAAGTGTAAAGCGTTTTTCAGCAATGAATATTTCTCTGCGCGTGTTTTTTTCAATCTGTTTTATGTGTAAAGTGTTATTCACCAAGGAATATTTCTCTGCACGTGTCATTTCTTTTTTTCTCTGTTTGCGCCTACTCTTTAAAAAAACCATGATGCACTTTCTCTCGTCGCCCAGAACAATGTGCATCTGACAAAACCTGAATGAAAGAGCTGTATTCCATCCAATGTGTTGTATATGTTGACGAACAAATCCGATCTAGTTTCTTAAAGAGGCAGGAAACGCCTTGCATTGATAAGAGAAACAAGTCGATCAATATCGGCAGTTTATTGTCTGAGAGTCTCCTGTAAACATGTTCTATTTTCTTTCATCGGTGTTAATGAGTGCACTCAGGCCGTGAAAAAAAACATGATTTCGATTTGGATAATAAATTGTTCACTTAAGAACGTTTCAGATATCGACCAAGTGATTACATTCTTTGTTCAATGTTTTTATCAAGTAACTTATTCTAAAATAATAAAAATGGTAAACCCAATGACTTCATAATTGATCAGTGGCACAACTAATTCAATTAAAACGAAAAGGCTTTAAAACCGTAATCCAAATTGTCAGGATATATATTTGTATAATTATATGAGTGGTGGCAAGCAAATTTTTCTCTCTACATTCATATAAGATACATTTGTATATAATTATATGTTTTAATGGTAAGCGTGATATCCTATCAATAGCTAAACAAACTGTTTTGTAAATATATCCAAAAACAAAAGCATTGTCATAGTTACGAGTAATTGATTAAGATGCTGTGTTTGTGAACTACAGCTGATCGATGTTAAACAGTGTGTAATCACATATGGATTGCGCAGGTTTTACAAACAACCCTTGTTTTTTAAGAATGCGTAATGAACTGTAATGCTAAATTTATTGTCAAATATTTGCAAAGTCGAAAGACAATGTTTAAATTATTTAGTTATCTCAACAGGATTAAGCTTAATTTGAGTACACAGCTAAGTTTATTTGATTCTTATGTGGGAAGTGTTCTTAACTATGGGTGTTGAAATGTGGGGGTTTCACTCTGCGAAGGCAGTCGAACAGGTCCATGTGTCTTTTTTGTAAACGAATCTTACGAAATCGAAAAAGCGCCACAAATGTTCTGGTTCTATCTGAACTACGACGCTTCCCCATGAATCTATGTCGTAAAATTAGAATACTTAAATACTGGATTATTCTTCTTACAATATTTAATTATATGGTCATATAAGACCTTATATGACCATATGTTCAATTAAGTCGAAAGTGTCAGTTGGTTAAGCAAAGGTAAAAACGGAACTTATGTGAAAATAGCTGACACAAAAGGTATAAAACCCTACTGTTCAAACAATCTAACAAAAGTTTAGGGGAATCGCTCGACAAGGAAACGATAACTATTCGAATACAGGGTTAAGTCTTCACGTAGGAACTTACCTACATAATAACTCCGTAGAGTCCTTTGAACGTCATGAAGTTGAAAACACAAATAAACTCTGTCGCCCTTATGGTACCAAAAGTGCGGTTCAGAATGTAACCCTATCTTAGTTTGAAAATATATTAACTCGTGTAGATATCAACAAGAACATGGAACAGTGTCGCTTCGCCATTTCTCTATTGAAGGAGGCTACGGTTTCTCAAAAATGTTAACAGAACTAGAAACACCTCTACTAAATTTAAAGTTTGACTAAAACCATACTCAGAAATATTTCTGATGTGTTCACATGTTTTTAGAGTCTGCATGCTGCATACTCAAGCATTATCAACCATACTCGTTTTCTTCTTTTTTTTTCTTTTTCGTGTTTGTTTGTTCTTTTTCTTTGTTGTGTGTGTTGACTCTTTTTGTGTGTGTGTTGACTTTTTTTTTGTACGGTTGTTTGTTTGTTTTAAGTGTGTGTTTTGTTAATTTATATGCCTTGGCGTACATCCTGCCAAAATCATAAACAACCAACTAGTCAAGCAACATGTTTTAAGAAGTCACATTTCAATATGGGATGGAAAACGGCGATGAAGACTCTCCGTAAACTTCCTGGCTAAAGGACGGTGTGTTTTGTTGTATCAAGTCATCACTTGATCAACACAATTGTGTCAACGACAGAAAACAAATTAGATCATACACGGGTATCGATTTCCTGTTTGATAACACTGTCGTCATGAAACTGGAATGCACCAGACAGCAACAGGCAGTAAATTTATTAACATTTTGGAGTTACCCGAAGCCATTATTCCTCATAGATCTCTTAACAGCAGTAAGAGGATCATTCGAGACAGAGGTCAAGATCTCTCTGATCTATTAGAAGAAGAGATCTGAGCCCAGCTCAATGATCGAGGTATAGCTAACGTTGAGCGCTTAACAACATTGAAACTCAATACCTGTTTGATTCAACTGCAGTGCCAGACCACATCTACATTGGTCCTTACAGGATGAGGGTAGATACCTTCGTCCCCGACCCAACAAGGTGCTTCCAGTGTCAGAAGTAAGGACACGGAAAGAACCAGTGTAGAGGTGAAACAAGGATATCACATAGCCTCTTCCAAAGACTGTAGTTTGTCCGTTAAAGAAAAACGAATTCAAGTGATTAAGACTGAAAAACGTTAGCTATATCGAAGCAAGGCGCCTTGCCTCTACCTCGGATGTTCAAGGGCCATTCTAGGCATATGCCAATGCCACACAAAAAGTATCTATGTCTGTCGCGACACAAACTTTCTTTACGTGACCAACTGGTAATGATCGCCCATGTGTTGTCAACCTGAACACCACACAAACAAACACGGCTACATCAAGGCAAACGGTTACAAACAACAATTAAAAAAAAATAAAAAAATCTAACACTAAAGAACCATTTGGCCCAGAGGTTCGCCCGTCAAAGGCCACACTGGATGCTGTTCAAACGTTTCAGTTTGAACAACCAATCAATGTAATTAACATCGAGAGGGCTAGACCCCACTCTCCAAAACCATCAACAATTAGGTCCCTGGTGTCGGAGACGGTTACCATCTCAAACCGTTTCGACGCCTTGGAGGGGATGAAGGTTGACATCAGGCCTCCTCCCTCTAAATCTCGCCCACCTCCACCTACTCGAGGGCGAGAGTATAGAGAGCATTATCTGTAAATTGCGACTATAAATAAAATAACTAATATGGACAGTGTTAAGCACGATATTTACAGTTTTTAAATCCATGATAAAACCTTTAATATATTGGCATTTAACTTGTTTACACTAATTTTACCTCTACGAAGGACTTGTTCGACAACATTACTGGCGTCAAGTTCCTTAAAATGATTAGTGTGGCTGAATGGTTGTAAAAAGCTATGATTGATAGTGTTAAACGCAGTATTTACAATTTTTAGATTGAAAATGAGGCATTTAATATATGCGAAATTTTTAATACTTATGTATGTCCTTTTCAGTTCAATTTATTTTGTTTTGATGTTTGATGCTACTAGTTGCAATTGTAATTCATTACATATTATATGGATTTAAAATATGTTCACGCCAAATCAATCAATCCTTATAATATTTTGTTTTCATAAACATATGAGTCTCACCACACAGGTGCAGAGGCATCGTACATTTATGGTTCATATACGTACGGTCTGAAACGGGACTGCTTTCAATGTTTACATTTTATATTAGGTAGTTCCCTAACGTCACAGGGGAAACCCCTCGACTTTGTCTAGCAGAGCTAA
This sequence comes from Mopalia vespertina, assembly GCA_030265115.1. Classification (NCBI taxonomy): domain Eukaryota; kingdom Metazoa; phylum Mollusca; class Polyplacophora; order Chitonida; family Mopaliidae; genus Mopalia; species Mopalia vespertina. The sequence continues at coordinate 10,533 of JAQQZZ010123407.1, forward strand.
ACACTTGGCAAGCGGACAATTTGTTCCATTTATGGAATGAAATGGACATCTCTTTGTCTCAGGTCGGACTGCGTATCAATCTCGCTCTTCTATCTCGATTAATACAGCAGTCCGACCCGAGACAACTCGAGCTGAATCATCGTCACGTGTCACGCACTGTACATATAATCCATATTTTTTTCAAATCGAATGTGAAGACTAGTCTATAAGTAAAGGAATAGAGCGTGCCGCGAGTTGTTTTATTTTCATCAGTTTCGCAAATACACTTATTTTTTAAAAATGTATTTGCTGCAAATAAAAATTGAATTGAATTAAATTCGCAGGCTCTTCCAGTTCGGCTAGAGAATTGTGATATTCAGCTTAAGTTGGTAAAAATCATTCCACTTACACACGGGATTCCCCTTACCCAAATGGTCATTATTATATTTCAACGTGCCAATTGACTTTCCCCGCTCTGGTAGGTCAGTATTAGAATCTAAACGTTGCGTCGAGTACTGATTTCGTCTTAAATCTTACAGCGTCTAACATACATCTATACAAATGTCGTGTGAAAACATCAACGACTTGGGTTAACTTTGTTCAACACACGGTTTAAACTCACATTTATATTCATCTTGTTTATAAATATTCAATATGTTGGGATTACGAAAATCGCCTGAAAACATAAACAGCACGGTTTAAATTTCTACTACACACATCTGGCTATAACAATTCCAGGCTAAGCTTCACGACGGAGACAACTGAAAGACGGCTCCAATCTGTAAATTGCTTTTAGGCAAATACACAGACGACAGGTAATCAATTATTTATTAGAGGTTACAAAGTGCTCCCGTGTGACTTAAAAGTAAGGGTTGACAGATTTTAACAGAAATGCAATACCCTAAGCTTGAATCTACTCTAGCTTTATACACATGACAATATCAATACAATATGACAAATAGTCCATGAAACACTTGTATAGTAAATACACGATTATAAAATTGAATTAATTGCACAGGAAATCACTGGTATTGCTACATAAGCAAGATGCTCTGGTACTTAGTTACTTGGCCATCCTAAATGTCTACAACTTGTCACTAAGAACAATAGACTTTATCTCGATACAGTGTGGGTCACCAAAGGCAGGTTGACAGGTTCTCCACACAACTGCACTTGTGGCCACTCCGATTGTACTGGCACATCATCTCGGACGCTAAACGATTGTCGTTATTATGACGTGCATATTTTCAAATCAACTGATAAAACTAGACCGTGTTGGGTAGAAATTTCACACTATACATATGTTTCGGCTTAAAAACATAATATACTCCTAAATTAATTTGCAATTGTACAGCTAGATAGACACGATGTCTATTCCTTATTTTTTTTTTAAATTTAATTTTTCATCTTATAATCTAGTAAAGTGTATCTCAAATTAATTATGACAATTTGATTTCCTGCATTTAAAGTTAAATAATTAAAAAAGTAAGCCGAATTTAAATTTGAGATACTCTTTAATAGATTATTATGTCACTAATAAGCATGTCAAATTTCACGGGTGTAACTCAAATAGTTTTCGAGAAAACAGAGTTGACAAATTTAATTTCACAAAATGCAGACAAAAAAGACAATGTTCTTATTTACAAATAAAAACAAATTAACAATTTTTACCTTGACGGCGTTGTTCATCCTTAACCGATTGACTTTTGACAAGTGTTCCTCCTTCAACGCAGCCTAACCATGTTCAAATTCTAACAAAAACACAACAACAAAAAACTATCTAGTAACTGTTTCTTGTGAAGATTGTGATTTCTGGAACCTAAAATATATCGACTAACGTCAAGAACACATCACTAAAATTAAAGAGAAAATTGTTGGATATCTAGCTTGTCTTTTTTTTTACAACGTCCTCTGTTAAGCAATCTGTCACAAAATAAAACCCGCCTAGTGGTAAAACAGTGATCTCTCAAAATAACGCCAGCCACAGCACTGTCCATGCATTACACTAAGACATTGGAATACTAAATAAAACACACTTTGATACATAAAATCGTATGTTAAATAACATGCATAGAAACATACTTCCCATAGAGCAAATTCTGGTACATCCCTAGTGTCAGATATTACGTCAATTTAAATGTTATGTCTATATTTGCAGTTGACATTTACTCATTTTGCAATATCTTTACACATAATAATTGGATTTTCACCAAATTCACATATTTGTAATCCTGAGTATTCAAGCTTTTCAAAAATATATACATATGTTTATAGTACAGATTAATATTCTTCTGCATAAGAGACTAAATACAACATGTGTTCTCAAAATCGACGATGGGGTCCAGCAAGACCTTAAGAGTTATTACTAAGGTTAAGTTTAGGATTAGTTTAGGGTTAGGTTTAGGAATAGTTTAAGAGTAAGGTTTGGTATGCACCCTAACCCAAAACTAAGAATTCAGGTTTTGTCTTACAGGATGGACGTGCCCAATAGGTGTCCTATATATATATATATATATCGATTCCAGTGATGTCAAATCAATTTGACGTGGCCATTATCGTTGGCTTCCCGTGAATCTACAGAGGAAAATAAAAGATACTTCTGCAATACATAAAGAGACAGTAAGGGAGAAGACACTAATTCAGACATAGAATTGTACTATTCAACTGCGTATGGCTATATTATTTAGTACCAAATTAACATCGACAACGAGATATCTCATTCTGTCTAATCCGCCTATTCCAATCACGTATTGTATTAGATATCAGACGCATTGACTAAATCGTTATACAGATATTTGTTTGCCAAGGTTGCGATCTCGAAGCGGATTTACTTGATGTGTGTTTTGCGTCTTGTCCTATCCTGGGGCAAGTTCCAAACAGCGTTATAAATCGGGATGCATCTTGATTGTCATGGAGGCCAGTACTGAAGGAATGGGGTAGTCATGGTAACGGAGGTCCACTAATACTAAGATCCCATTATGGAACAATGCACAGACTTGTTTGGTGACAGTTGCATCGAGGGCGGGTTTTGTCACACATTGTGCTGGCACGCCGCTATGGGAGTTACCCTCAAGTGTTGAGAAAAGAAACAGATCTAATGAAGAGTTTGTTTATTCATGTATGCTCCTAGTTTCTCGAATGCTGCAAGTTTGAGTAACATTTTTTTTGTATAAAAATTTATTTAATTTGCATTTATACCATATCCTAATCCTCAGATATTTGTATAGGCCTATATAATTTACATATAATATATTCAATATATTTATGTATATATTTACTGTCTTTCATAAACTTTTGATTTCATGGCACAGGCCGGTAATAATATAAAACCTGTTGACGGAAACACCTGACATTAAAATAAATACAGAGCGAATTATAAGATAATGTAGCAGCTGGAATTGTTGAAAATCTGGAGAAATACTCAGTTGAACAGACTCGTGTCTTCATTGTACATCTATTATAACATAAGGGGTGGACTACTTCCGGAATATGCGGCAGTATAAATCACAGCGCCATCGTTCGACAAGTGAAACGAAAATGCCGGAACCGTTTGCTGGTTATTTGTTCCGGACATGTGTGGATCAACATGATCAAAGCTCTTTTTTTCTGTTTGCTGGGAAGTACTTTGATGTTATTGGCCCAACTGATGGACTATACATATTTGATATTACATGGTTATTTATCTTTTATAATATTAAAACATTCTTATTTTAATTATTTAAACTAAAGTATTTAAATTATTTGACATCCTCTTATATGTACTATTTCAATCCGTTATTTTACAATTATTGTTTATTTGTTTCATTGGGGTTTAACGTCGTATTCAAGGGCATTTCACTTATATGACTACGGATTTC
>JAQQZZ010123418.1:0-14366 GCA_030265115.1 Mopalia vespertina
CAACTCATAACTCAGGAACGAAATTGCTAATTTCTTCGCTGGATATCGCTCAGAACGCGTCTGTGGCCATCTAGGACCCTGGAGCTTCCGGGGGCTGCGGCCCCTGTACCCTCGCTTAAAGTCCTGGGATAGTAGCCCCCCTCCCCCACAGTTTTCAAAACGTGTCTACGCCCTTGCAAAAGAGATAACTTATTCAATATTCTGTAATATTCTCTATATACTTTTCGTGAATTCATGAGTCGCACTAGTTAGGTATTCAATCTAAGTATCTACCTTCACACTACCTGAATATCAAATCGTTCTGTATGTCTTTTATCGTCCTATCTTTCTTGTTTCATATTATCTGCTTAGGGACTTGCTAGTGTATGTGGTCGTGAACACATTGACGAGCTTCATCGCTGGCTTCGCCATCTTTTCTGTTCTTGGGTTTATGTCCTTCAAGTCTGGAATCCACATAGACCATGTGGCCGGCTCAGGTTAGTTAAAATAATAATACTTAGACTCACTAGTTTCAGGTAGATTTTGCTTGGTTACTTTAATCTAATTAGATCAAGATGAACAAGCGTTTGAAATATGACTAGTGTTAAATCTGTATTAAATATCACCCGAAATCCTTCATTATTGATGTTTGTCATTTTTTGGTTTCAATATATGTTCACCGAAATTTTCCGTAATTTGTTTCAGATTAACCACATAGATGTCATTAAATAGACACCATTAACATACATAATAGTAAAATATAGTAACAACTCCGAAGAAAGATAATGAATTTATTTTGACTCGACGTTTCGGTTTATTGGTCAAACCATCAGCAGGTTTGTTCAATAAACCGAACGTTGAGTCAAAATGAATTCATTATCTTTCTTCGGAGTTGTTACTATACTTTACTATGTTAAACTCCTCAGTGGTAGTCATCATATTTGGAATGCCTAATAGGCTGAAGGTATTTTCGGACACGGGATACCTGGTAACGGTGTTGTTTACGGTCTGATTGGTGTTGTTTATGGTCCAATCTGACGGGCTTTATTAAGGCTTTCTCAACGGTTTGGCGAAATCTACCACATCATACAAAACTTGTTGATTTTGCATTGGTTTAGAATAGTCAATTGCTCACAGAGCACCTATCAAGAATAAACTTTTGTCCGGGGTTTGTGTTTTGTCCATATGCTGAGTAGCTCAATTGTTGTTCCTAAACGAATGATTATTGTAAATGGACTGATTGGCTGAAAGGTGGTGTCTGCTTTTTGGCAGACTGTTCTAAGTGACAGAAATATATCTATATCAGAAAGGTCCCCGGTTCAAATCCCGGTGGAGGCAAGACAATTTTTCTCTCTTCATTTATTCAAAATATATCAGAAACATAAACATTTAGTCGGTTACTTCATGAAAGTGTTGAACTTGAATGATCCACAAAGAACAACGGATTAGTTCTGTAGGAGAAACAACAACGGATCAAATCTGTGCTGTGAATCAGAAGGCCATAGAGTTTTGTCAACCGTTATTATGTCGGCTGTTCTTTTTCACACCTCCTTAAAACAACTAAGAAAACTGTATTTGCCATTTGTAGTCCTATGAGTATATATACTACGAAGCAATAAGATTGGTAAATGGTTTCACTTTCGTTTTACGTAGGTCCCGGGTTGGCGTTTGTGGCCTACCCACAGGCTCTGGCTGAGTTGCCCGTGGCTCCTGTGTGGTCTGCTATGTTCTTTGTGATGTTGATATTCCTTGGAATTGACAGTCAGGTAAAGGGTTGTAAAAACAGAATGCGGATAGTCTTTAAACTAAATATAATCATGAAAATATAAACGATAAATAAAAAAATAGGCGAATTAATTTGTGTCCACTTTTGTCTATGGCGTTGATTCACAAAAAACAACGACATTTAAATGTGGTACAGTGTAGGCTTACTACATGTTGAGCTAAAGTTAATAAGTTGATGGACTGGTTAGTTGTATTTGCCGCCTGTTGTCTAAACACTGTTCAAGACTTAATAGACACATGGATACTACCCTACAGTAGGGATTGTTTTGTTTCCGGAAAAATTAACTGCAACTCCAGTACGAAGTACAGGCAGGTACACCACACTGGGGCCATACTGAACTCACCAGAAGGGCACCTTGGAACAGTCGTCCTGCTAGTATACGGCACATACATTCTTTTCAAGTTAACACAGGGCAATTAAGGAATGATATGATATGTACTATCGAGTTCAAGCAATCATCAAGGCACATACTCAGACCATTTCTGGTTAAACAATTCAATATATAGACTTTTTACTAATTCATGAATATTTGCTGAATACCATGTTGGTATAAAACAGACTCCTATGGTTGATGTACCATGGTAAGTCTCTAAATGATTTATACCATACCAGCGTTTTTGTAGCCAGGAGTTCTCTTTCTGACAGTTTGTGACCGCTGAAGCCCTGATTGTGGCCGTGACCGATCTGTACCCAAGGCGCTTGAGTGGAAGCCCCAACAAAGAGATTTTCACCGCTGTGGCTTGCTTCGTTTGGTTCCTCATAGGATTGACAATGGTCACTCAGGTACGTCTATCCGAATCCTAAATTAAGCTGAAATGTTTATTCAGAATTAGATTTGAAACATGTTTTAATTTGCTCCTTTATCCATCTATGTGAGTGCCAAGAAAAGGTAAATCATGCTGCGAATTGCTCTAGGCACACCTCGATAATTTACCATAGCCCAATTGTTTGAGTTAAATACATGTAGAGATTTGCTTTCACTAGCTGTTTTCATAATACGCATTATCTACATTTGCGTTGGGTAATTAGTTGGTAATATGTTTAACAGGCCTATCTTGTAACTGACAGGGGCTTAGTTGCCATTGATAAATAGGTGTACCGAATCTACTTTATTGCAGATTCCAGCCAGTTTTGTCTTAATATGTTTCGAAATGTATCTTTTTTTACTTTTCGAAGCGTATCGATACGAAATTTCCAAATTACTAACATTCGATGTTTGATATCATCTGCAGTAATCAGTTTCGTTAATGACATAATAACCAACGAAAGGCCGTGAACAGTATACGAAGATTACGACCAAATTGCTTAAGGAATATTCGATTTTTGTTTGCTGAGTGTTGAATTAGGAACAAATATAATTGCGTTATGATACTATGGATATGGCGCTTTGAGACACCGGTGAGGTATTATATAGAAAATGTGTCATTATATGTGGCTTTTAGAGCCTGGGGTAATAAAGACGACATATACAATATAGACTGTACCAAAAACTCATTGTTTTGAAATTTGTTCATTTTGTTTAATAAGTAATACTTAAGTATTTACCATCTATACATAGGGGTGATATCATGTGGGAAAGGGGTAACTTCAATTAGGCGAATAATTAACAAGTCATTAGGCAATATGCCAGCCACGGTATTAGTAGATGAAGAGGCCGGAGGACGACTTCAGATGATGGCAGAGGATGCAGCACAATCAAGAACTTTGGGGTTCCAATTCTTTCGGTTGCCGTGTTAATGCCATATATTGAATGTATTTCCGTCAACAGGGGGGAGTGTACGTCCAGCAGATCTTCGAGTGGTACCTCAATGGAAGGATTCTTATCCTCGTCGGCCTTCTACAATGTGTTGTGATTGCCTGGTTTTACGGTACTGTATAAGGCAAAGCATCAGTCAGTCTACCAGCTAAAAAACTCACATCCTTCGCCAAGGTCCCAAAAACTCCAGTGTATAGTTCCCACTTTAAGAACATATAAACGGAATGAATTACATCAGATGAACTCCATTAGTGGCCAGAAGAATATGTCAAAATTACATTAGTATAGGGTGTATTCAACTTATAACAACCTCGCCCTTCCCCAACACACACACACATTAGGCACATTTCAACATTTACTTTTAGCCGGCTAGTTTTTACAACATTTAAAAAACTGTTTGTTGTACGTTTGTAGTCAAAACCGAGCATATAGTCATCTGTTAGCAGTTTAGCTCTTATGTGAACATCTTATGAGGTCTAACGAATATAGTTTTATTGGCCTGTTGACAGATAGGGAATCAATATTGTGTCTTTTCGAAAGTGGGTATTGACATTATTTTCGTTGTTTTGGAATAACACTTTTTTTTTTAGTTTGAACAGGTTCTCGTTAAGAAAGATATGAAGGCCGAGACCCTGTGTGTTGGCTGAGTGGTCTGGGCGGCCATTGGAGTTCGAACTGTCAGGGTCGTGAGTTCGATTTCAGGCAGGTTTAAGCCGGCATGATCTTTTGAACTAGAATCTGTTCAAATTAGGAAAGTGTTATCCTACAAATTAACGAATATATTGTTGAGAGATAAAAAGTGTAGAATATTAACATGGTGCACACAAGCTTATTTCCGGTAATTTAAAATATTGCAAATATTTAACTCGACTCGTTTTAGTATGGTGCAGTAAGTGATGCATTTAGAGAATACCAAAGAGATAAAAGTCGAATCTATTTCAAGAAAAGTACATTTAGAATAAACCAACATATGTCAACTAAGTCTTTAATCAGTAAATGCATATTTTGTTGCACTGTCTATATCGCCATTACATTTAAGTTGCCAATTCGGCCTCTACGGTCAATAATGACTTACTCAAAAGTTACGTTAATTGGCATTCTCATGGTACACAATCAGTAGTTACGACACCAGGGGATTCCCCTTATTTGCTGCGTTTTGGTTGGTAGAGAAACATAGTATGACACATTCGAGAAATAAAAACGCAACAAATAAGGTGAGCAACCTAAAATCGCTACTGCAAGTCGCACCATGAGAATGTTAAGATAGCAAATAAAATGATAAAAGTTCAGACCCCTAAAACACATTACACTTTTCTTATTAAATCAAAACAAATAATGTAATGGATCAAATGCAAACTGAAGAATTGATAAAGTAACTGGTTTATTTTTACATTGGGCACAATACTGAGATTTGAACTTCTGTAAAATTAAGTTTAACAAATGGGGTACTATACTTTCTTCTTTCATTATTGTTTACTGGGGTAAAGTAAATTTATGTTTCAATGAACGGATTTGGTTTGTTTTAGACATTGGGAAAATGTATGTTTTGTACAATTTTGGGTCTTTGTACTGTGATATAAATTTTGGTATAACATGCTTGAAAACAAAGTTGGGGCATTGCCATGTAGGTCATTAGACAACAAGAGTTCAGTTTATTCACTTCTGGGTATGGATTTGTCAATCTACCGTACAGAAAACAGGGAAAGTGGGCAAGCTAGCTTTGCGTCCATAGACTGTTGGACAGAAAACTATCATAGGGGGCTTGAGGGCCTAGTACAGGACTTGTTCATAGGAGTAGGGCAGTAGTAAACGGTCCAATTTGAAACACAGAGTCTTATTGAGTCGACGGTGAACAGAGAAACAGTACAGCAACTGTACCACGACGCCAAAATGTCCAATTTTCTATCTGAGATTGGATTGTGACGAAATGTGATGGCCGACATTTTAGGTTCTATCAAATTGGCCTCTCCAATGCATGGCAACGCTGGATATCCGGGACTGCACACAGTATGTATGATATGGCTCTCCTGTAAGCAAACGGGACTCAGGTAGCAAAAGTCAGATTCCTATGAGTCATTCTATAATAGTCTTGTCTTGTCCACAGGTGTCAATCGCTTCGTCAAAAACGTAGAGTATATGCTGGGTTACCGGTTGATCCCACTCTTCAAATGGTGCTGGCTGATAATCACCCCTGCCTTCACTGTCGTAAGTATTATTAGTTTGTACAAATCACCTTTTCTGTCTAGACTCATCTTCGCGAGCCAAGGTTAAGACAAGGGTATATTAACCTTGGCACATTAGAAACCTCTATCGTGTTATCCGAGTCGACTAATGCCACATAATGTAGTCCCATCTGAGGTTTTCACCTAAATCCACCGGCCAATGAAATAATCCGATTGAACGACAGCAGGAGTGTACGACCAGAGGCAAAAATAATGACAGAAAGCAGTGCTCGAAATCAACTTATAAACATGAACAAGAGCATGTTTTGTGTTCACAGTTTAAATAATATCCAAATCCAATCATGGAGTCTCATTTTGTAACGATCAAGTACCATTTAGCCTTTCCACTCAGACGGGTTATAAGCAAGGTATGGAGGTAAGACGGCGACGGTTTAAATCAAATGTCGGCGTCTGAAGATGTTTGAAAAGAACAATCGAAACAAATACACGTGATTGTTGTGCGATAGAGCGTCGCTGATAGGCTGGTGTTCCCACGATTTTGGGTGTTTGCAGCCAATAGTAATCCAGTATATGAGGCTAGGCCATAATAGAAATAAGCAGCGTTATTTCGCATGGTCTCTCTATAGGAGTCTATATATAGAGATACCATGTGTTCGGATGATGTCTAGACCATAAGATGCTGTCACTTTAAACGTTGCTAAAGGTAATAGTGACACGTGTCCTTGGTTCAGTGGTTATCGCGTCTACCTACTGGTCCTACTTCGATGTTCCGCCCACGGGTCCGCATATGCCAATAGCTTTACACATGCTCTACTATTAACCATCGTTCTCCAATCAACAACAGCGTATATTATAGAAAGATCGTTCATTTCTTTCCCAACACAAGTGACCTCCAAATCCAAGAAGAAGCATCTCCAACATAAAATTTGGCTCTCGTCACAAATTCCCCAACTCAAACAATAATGATAACAACAGAAAAATATAAACGTTTCTTTTTGGCGCTGTTCGCTCTTTTGTTGTAAGACAAGATCAATATGACGGGACTGGGTGGCAGAGGCTATGAAAGATTTACAGCCAACAGTCAAGGCACTCTGTTCTACGAGTCTGTGAAAATGTAGCTTAGTCGATGAGGTTGGCAGGTGGCTACGGAGGGAGATACATATGTTACTCATATAGCTGGTAGTGCCATCTTTGGCTAATAATACAATATAATTGAATATTCAGAACATCTTAGTCACTGAGAGAGGTGGTACTGCCAATAACATAAGTAACAAATTTATCTTCATGTTTAGGCACTGACCAACCACATTTTTTTTATTATTATGAACTCTATTGTCGGCAGGTAGGCATTTTAATATGAAATTACCAAACAAGAAAAGAGCTCGCTGTTATCATAAGAATACGATGCGATGTCTATTTTCATAGATCGTGTTCTGCCTGGATGCTGTCCTGTATCCGGAGTTGAAGTATCGCCGGAAATCCGGAATCTACGAGTTCCCGCTGTGGTCCACCATTATGAGCTGGAGTTTGGTGGTGTTGATTCTGCTTCCGATCCCAGTAGTGATGATCGTGAAGATTGCACGCGCTGAAGGCACAATTATGGAGGTAACTGTATAAATGTATTGAACTGAAATACCAAATAAATTTCGTGGGATAATACCCACTTCCGCTAGGCCCACATGATGTCTCACACTTATACAGACACTAATGCTTCACCCGATCCGCACGTTATTAACAACTTCAACCGTATTTTTGTTAAAAATGATACCGGCTTTAAACAAGGACAGAGTAAAGGCTGTAGGCCGCATAGCCTTTCACAGACAAATAATCACAGCTTGAGTATCTAACAGTAATAGATAATACTAATTTGTTTGACAACCTAAATAGTCACCTGCTTTCTGTTGCTGTCGGAAAAGTGGATATGACCGACTGAACCCATTCGGAAGTACTTAAAGCTAATCTTTTTCGATTAAGCGCCGTTGAGTTAATATTTACCTCTCAGTTACCTATCGCAATACTGATTGGCGGAACACTTTATTCAGTTTTAGAGGTTTAGGCTGGGATTGTTTGTCTGTGAAAGGCCGTGCGGCCTACGGACTGTACTCTGTCCTTGTTCCAAGCGAGTAATATATAATTTGTAATACAAGTGGGGTAAAAGCTGTTAATAAGCTGCCGATCAGGTGATTGTTTGGAAAAAGTGTTTCCTGCTTTACCTGTTATTCTTGCCTTAAAGCGAAGGTCTGGGCTTCAATAAAATGTATATACGTAAAAAAATGCATTTCTTCTTGTGTTCTTTCATGCCATTTAATTTTCCAGTCGAACTATGCCTGATGTACAAACAAATCTTGAACATTTGGTAATGTTAAAATTACAGGCATAATCCTCCCCGCGGCCATGTGTTTACATTTTAAATAATACACAGAAGAGCTCTACCACCATTGACCAAGCATACCTCTTCCTCGGGATAACGCCGCCATTTCACACTGCACCACAAGACCTAGTCAGCTGACAAAGTTATGCAGCATACTTGTTAGACAGTAAAACGCATCAAGAGTATAAGTCATGTGACGTCACGAACAGGGGTGGCCATGCAAAAAATGGTGACTTACAGTGGTCGTTGGGAGTTATGTATTTTTCATGCTTAACAGATTTACAACAATTACCAAATGATAATTCCACACCATATTTCTGTATCAAACGGTATCCAGACGTTACCGACGTTATTCCAACCCAGACCTCCGCTGATATTTTCTGAAATCGAAAAAACCGACTCGGATATTCTCAAGTAAATTTTGAAGTGTCCATCGGATATTTAGTTCATTATTGGTCTTTTCCCTATTAACTGTGTTTTTTAATTTTTCCAGAGACTTCGGTTCTTGATAAAGCCCGTGTTTAACGAGGTACAGCAAGCTCGAGACAATTGTAAATCGGAGATGTTCGACAGACGTCTGCCCGGACCGGAAGTATCCGAAACTGAGCTGGACTTTCTCAAAACTTAAAATCGTCATAATACTAGATGTCAGAGCTAGGTTGCTCAATAAATAAACCAGGTTTAATTTTTGTACCATCGTAGAATAATACGTCGATGGTTTAATGTCAATACACCTGGGAGTAGTCATCTCCAGCTGTTGTGGACGTAAGTGCTTTTGCAAAGGGTTAATTCGATTTTAATATAACTTCAAAAGAAGGTTGGTGAATTAATGGTCAGAATTTATACGTGAAATGTTATTATAAAAAGCGTGACAATCACAATGTTTTTCGGAAATAAGTTAAAAGATATATTATCATAACTCTTAAAAAAATAAAAGGTAACAAACGCACTATTTCTGATGCTGGATGTGATAGCCCTTTGTTCAACAGTTATAGCGAGGAATGTATATCTCAGTTACTGCGTTAATTGAATGAGAAGAAGGGTTCTCGTGTCATAGATCCACACTCGTGGTAGTACCTAGTAGGTGCTTGGAGAATGTGTTTCTGAAAACGGGTTGTTGGACCATCTGTACTATTTGCTCTCTCTTGATTTGAAACAACTTATAAAATACAGATCTTATAATCAATAATTTGATTTTTGTGACCTTATGATGGCCAATATTTTGGCAAAAAATATTTCTAGCAAAACCAGATGTTATGTATTTTAATTGTAATGCCTATAGTGCAGTACTATTTAACATTTACCTATAAAAGTGTTTGTTATGCGATATATTTCAATCTACCCATGATTATTCCAAGGGGCGACAACCGTAGTATTATGGGAGATTGTGTAATTTTATGGTACTGTAATGTGCATATTGTTGCTCTGTTAAAATGTTGATTTTGCTTTCAAATTGAGGAATGCAGGTTAAACTGGTGTAATTAGACACTCATCTATTTTGATAAGCGTAGGGGTCCTATGTTATGAATACAAATTATCTTTAATTAAAGCAGGTTCTTTTGGATTTAAGAGAATTACAAAACTTACAATAACTTTTAAAAGGCAGTACGGTTCGTTTCCATAGAAACAGTCATCTCACGCTTTCTTAACGAATCCTACATGTCAAATATGTATACCGGTCGGTAGATTCAAACGAATGGGATTTTTTTTATTCGTAGAAAACCAAGAGTGCAACCTCACTAAAAGAAACGAGATTAGCTCGAAAAACTTTCATTCCAGGTGTGACGTGGAATAAGATTTTATGAAAAAAAAAAGGAACGAGACCAACTTAGCGTTCCTGTACCAGTTACATTTGGTAGAAGAAACCTCTTAGAAAATTTCATATTTGTAGCCTTTATCCGGTGTGTAGACTATGTATTCCACGGCTCCTGGGTTAAACAATCTGTTTATAAAGTACTGTGTGTTGTAATATATTAAAAGAACAGATCACATTAGTGGGGCATATGTTAGGTGTCCCAGTTTAAGGGGACATAACCTCTATAACACATGTATGTGTGGTTTTTGCTGTAACGCGGGTAGCGCGAAAATCTGTCACTCTAGTTTACGTGTGCCATTCACTGCTGATCTAAAAGTGTATTATAACAGAATTCATGTTGATACAAACCATCATTTTAGCACATATGTTGTATATATTACTGGTAATTCTATTACATCTCCTTCCTACACACAGAAAGACCACAACTGGATTCTAATGTCATATTCTTAGAGGATCTTCAACTGTCTAACAATCATTGAATTACAGATATTGATGTTAGGATACGCTGTTCAAAGAAAATGTTTACAGATGGTCGTAGTATTTTTTAGACTTGACCGAATGACGATGTAACCAAAGAAGTAATACAGTGGACAACGAAATGCTCTCTTCTTAACTCTTAAGCGAATCGCTAAAATGACTCTAACAAAAAAAAATTATTCTTGCAATTATTGAACCGCAAACCTTTCAACAACGAATGCTATTTAAAATGACCAATAGTCGAAGCATAATTATATGTATACATTTATTGTTATCTATTTTTCATCGTGTACCTATGTGGTACAATGCACTGAACGACATCTAATTTAATATATTTGCACCAAATAAATACATTATATTTTTTTTCAATTATGCCCATCAATGATATGTAGCCAAAAAATATTTGAATATAGAAATTAAGATCGCGAAAACATGTGTTTAGTTTTACATTGTATTTGCATAAATTATCCCCATTCAGGAATTAATCTATACCTATTATTTAAAATAACTTTTATAAAGATTTGCCTTACTACGAAGTCAAATATATCAATCTTAGTGTAGAGTGTTTATATGTCTTTAGTGAAATTTTGAGTAGTCCCATAGTAGATACGAAATACTCATAATCATACGAGATTGGGCTTGTTCATTGCTCGTATAAAGAACCCATATTAATCCTATGGTTAAAAGATTTCAAGTGCTACATGGTATTAAATAAGGTGAGATTGGGCTGGTTCACTGTTCGTATAAAGAACCCATATTAACCCTATGGTTTAAAGATTTCAAGTGCTACACGGTATTAAATAAGGCGTATTATCATTGTACAATTTTTTATTTCTACTCATCGCATTCGTTTAAAAGAATGCGTATGATTTGTTTAAAACTTTAGCAAAATGTGCTGAATGTTATTGTATAATATTTATTTGAGTTTTCAGATAGTTCAAAAATGTTGCTAACGTTTGTTGACTGCTGATATCCATCTCTAGGCCAATACATCAATTAATTCATTAAGAACAGGAACACCCTCAGTATTTCATTAGTTAGTATTGTTCACTGGGACATGTATTGGAAACTGAAAGCTGTTTAATGGCGTAAATGTTTAACTTTAACGAAATAAAAACTAGTTCGTAAGAGATTTGCTAGGATATTTATTACATAACCGATCAGTTTAAATACTATGATGTAATGGTCTCATTAAAAACGGCTGCCTTGAATCCGAAATGATCATTAGTGATTGCTATTATTGCAATGCACGTAAGGAACAATGTCATGTGGTGATGAATAAAACATACCAACACATTCATTTAAATAATAGATGCAGTTCTATCAGCCTTTAAACTGATGTTACAGTCGTTGAAACATAGGGATTGCCAATGTACCAAAGGTGGTGAACTGACTTTAGATCCCCTTTTTTACAAGCAGAAATTGTCGCATGGATGGGCTTTTTTAATCACTTGTTTGTATCGTGGAAACATTTTTGTTGCTGTAGCAATATCTTTCCCCGGAAAAATGGGCTGGGTAAAGAATAATCTCACGACTACCGTCAAATGATTCTATACTTAGAGAAAAAAAACGTGAGTAATAGCGATTTAATCCGACGGCTACTAGCGGAAGATAAAACAACGAACACAATTGCACTTTATATCTTACCACATCACTCAGTCTATTCAAACTTCCTCTTTTAGTAATTACAAAGTAGTCCCTTGACAATAAGGTCAATTGTATAACTACGCACAGTAGTTATCTGGACATAAATGACCCGTCAGTACATTAGAATAGAAGCCTCGACGAAAGAGACAATGATTGATCTCTGTTTTATAATGAAAGAAAAGGACCATTTTTAACACAAAGAGCCTCTCATGGTGTCAATCATTTTGACGACCTCTTGCAAACACGTATAATACAGGTGCAACATTTCTTCATATTTCTTGAAATAGGTTTATAAAACACATCATGCGTATAAAACAGAAAAGAAATCATGTTTTGTAACCGAGGTCTGTTTTTATTTGATAGCCAATGGGTTGGAAGAGAAACTACAATCTATTCCACTTCATGGAGTATAAAATTATCACGTCAAAACTCTGCTCGGTCACAAAAACATTATTTCTTAACTTCACGGAATTTAAAAGTGGTTCATATTAGGTTTCGATGGGATCGGTTCTTGTGGAAATGTCCGCCTTTGTAATTGCTACATAGTCAGATCTAGTTCAGTCGAGTGACAGTTATCTAAGCTTTAAAGCGCCTTTCATATAAGGAGGAGTTGTGCAAAGAGCTAAAGTACATTGCCGTCATTAGTAACAGTTGAGCTCCTGACTAGATGGGTTATAAGGAATCCAGCAAGGTAGTGATTACGGGTTAGATTGTTCAAGATGATATTTTGGGATTCCTTCGGCCATGGCCAAAATAGTTGATGTAGATACAGACGCATGCCCATTGGCTGACACTCGTGTTGTAAATTTTGCTTATGTACCGATAAACCTTTATTGTAAAATCCAATTCACTCTGTAAAAATCATGGCCAATGAAACCATTGATGACACAGCTTGGAAATAAATCAAAGCTCAATGAAAAAAGTGTTGGTGTATTTCTTTTCATTAGATGTTCTCTTTGTATATGACGCGATTGATCTGTCATACTAAAACGTCCCAAAAACAACGTCTTTTATTCTATATAATTTGTAGATAAATGTTCCGTAGAATTAACTATTATATATCATCTAAATTCCTTCACATCAATGTGACTCTCGAAATGTCGACAAGAGGGCAGTCCACGTGGTTTTGGTTTTTGGACAAAAAAAAAAAACGTTGAAATTCGTGGCCTTTTAAAACAGTGTATAAAGAGCTATATTATGACGCCAGATGACCCATCTTTTAAGGTCAAATAACCACCCATGAACACAGTACGAGATTTCCATTAATATTTAAAATAGCGCGTGGATTCCATGACCATTGTAGATGTTATTCACAAACCACCGATATGTCGCTAAATCTCACCAATGGGATTTATTTGGCGACAATAAGATATTTTCATACACTCTGAATTTGTTCACTGCGCAAAGTTTTTTGTATTAATTTGCTTATTTGATTTGGATTGGTTTGGATTTTTATTCACCATATGAATAGAAAGAAGCAGGAAAATCACATATAAAAGCATGACATGACGGAAATAAAGTCTTTAGCATCGTATTCAAAGGTATTTCACTTGTATTTTATAACAAATGAGTGCCATAAACAAATTTAGAATATTTGTGATGCCTGAACAGAATGTCGCATATTACAACACATGTAGCACAAGACCAATCCTCTCCTCTACGAGGCGATGAGAACGTTAAAGTTAACTGTCATTGACATTCTCACCTCCTCTTTGAGGAGAGGTTTGGTCAAACTTGGATGCCTCGTGAAAATCTAACGATATGTGTTGTAATATGTGGCATTTTCTTCAAGTGGCAACTAAACAAATTTAACTTGTTTGAAATTATCAAACATAATCTAAATTTGTCACCTTATTAGAGTAAAAGAATCGACGAAAGGGAGCTAACTTTTGTATATATTTTAGAATGGTCTGTATGCGGGATTGTCAAGAGATTTACTTTAAAGAATGAAACATAATTGCATGTGTTGAAGAGTCCTTGACCCCGGGTCGGGTTGCTGTAAATATACATCAGACTTAAATTCATATCATAAACTGAATTGCTTCAACAACTATACTATTAAAACAACTTTGAGCAACCTGCCCAGTCCGTGTTTTAAAGGAAGCGTTAAATGCAGATTTAAAAGGAGAGATATCTACCTTTTTTTCTGTATGAGTTTCTCTCTAACAAACAAACAAACAAACAAACAAACAAACAAACAAACAAACAAACAAACAAACAAACCAATTAATAAACCAACCAACCAACCAACCAGCCAACCAACCAACCAACCAGCAAACAAACAAACAAACAAACAAACAAACAAACAAACAAACAAACAAACAAACAAACAAACAAACAAACAAACAAAC
>JAQQZZ010123429.1:0-14366 GCA_030265115.1 Mopalia vespertina
TTATTTATTTATTTATTTATTTATTTATTTATTTATTTATTTATTTATTTATTTATTTATGTATTTATTTATTTATTATTTATTTATTTATTTTGATTTTCTGAGTACACAGGTAGCTCAACTCCGACTCCTTTGGGTGAATAGTTCTCTTTTGTGATTCCCCGTAAGTCACCTGGTAGAGGCATTTTATTGGTTCACATACAGCACATAACAGTCACAGTCATAAAAGTATTGTCCACATCATGTAAGGCCCTTTCTTCGAAACGTAATATATGTGGTCTACGCAAATATATTGTTTCTAAATAAACTTGGCAAGAGCACAGCATGTAATCCACATGACGCCCTTATTAAGCACTTTGGCATAACATCATTGGCAACATATTTTTGTTTCCATAAGAACCCATCAGAACACCGCTGTGATTGTATAATTGTAACACTGACATGACGCAATGAATAGCCAAACACATATTAAATGTTTTATCCCACTAAATTTCACATTTTGTTGAGCATATTAATGTCATGTATATATATTTCTATGTATTGTAGAGAAAGAAAATTGTGTTGCCTCCACATGGATTCTAACTCGGAAACCTGTACTCTTAGAAATAATGGTTTTTGAGGTTTCTGAAGAAAAGAAAATAGTTCTATACGGAACCATTACGACAAAAACGGTTCTTTGATAAAGGAAAAAAAGGAAAAATACTTGGAACAGTTGCTGAGAAGTTTCCATACAGAACCATACAAGGTTCCACCAGAGCCATGACTGAAGAACCATAAAGTGTTCCACCAGAGCCATGACTGAAGAATCTTAAAAGGTTCCATTCGATACATCTTTTATTAGAATGTGGATAGCAGGGCCAGGAGCCAATTTCACAAAGCGGGTTTTGACTTAAGTGCAAATCTTGCATTATAAACCAGTCCCTTATTTTTGAATTCAGATACTGGATATTTAAGGATTTATATCACAATAACACTAATTAAATAGCCAATAAGAAATAAATACCACATAGGCTCACCACAATCTTGAGTTCGTGACTATAGTTTTTCCCTCAAGTCAGAAGTTGATTCATGAAATCGAGTCCACTGCACTAACCGACAAGGCTTTTTGGCTCACGGAAGAACTGCATCGAATCTTAACCCAAGCTAAGGGGTGAATCCTTATTTTCGGGAATCTCTGACACAGGGTGACACAATTTGTGTATTTTTATCGAGGATTTTTTAAACCACAAAATATTAATAAAATGGTATCCAGTAGGGCACATGAGAAGTATTGTTTTTCAGAGGCCTAAGAAAAATATTAGCTTGAACTAAGAAATAACCAAATAGTAATAACCAAAGTAACGACGAATAAGACTGTTAAACTGATGGTAAATTGTATTTGATAACAAATATCACATTAACATGGAAACAATACTTCACGGATTTGCTCAAATACAAAGACAATGAGACGCGCGGAGATCTGTGAGACTAGATTGATTGCATAACGTTGAATAACCAGTTCAGCATTTAGCATAGAATTCGGTATTTGGGCATCCGCAAGATGTCTTTCATTTTCTGTCCATGTGGAATATTTTTGCTCTGTTAAATGTATTATTTTTAAATGTAGTGATAAACACATCTAAATGCATTTAGCGGGAGTTGCCCCCAGAATCAGGTTAGCAATAGTGTCCGCGTAGAACATGCCTGTGTTAAACTTTTATAGAGAAAGTTCTCCTCTTGTGCCATATTTATGGATCATTCTAAAATACAATCGATTCTACTTCTTACATCGAGACATTGAATCTAAGATACAATCGGGCCATCTTGTTTTGCATTTTTTTATTCTATCTGATCTGTGGCAAACGTCGCCCAAAATATTGGCGGAAATTAATGCGCGATGGCCTGACATGGCGTACGAGAGTTGACTTAGTCTCGTCTACTATAGAAACTCTGGCGAGAATACGATTGATTTACGGATGTGTCACTTACAATGTTTTCAGAAGGTAACCACCCATTGACGCAATTTCAGTACCACACTGCACGGGCAGGGGCGTTCTAACGTAACGTTACGTAACCCTTGTTTACCTATCCCCTGTTTAGATCTAATCGCAAGGTGGATCAAATCGTCAGCATAAAATCGATAACCCTTGTGTTGAATCTTCAGCAATTAACAGGTCATTATTAAAATGGGGACTATTGTGGACAAATTAGGAGGGTTCAATGGGAATGATTGCTAGAAGGCGTAACTTATAGTTGTCGTAAATATATAATAACAACAGGTAATGTATCAATCGAGTTTAGAAAACGCCCATTCTTACAACTGCCGGGTATGCCAAAGTGACTTATTCCACTTCGTTCAGGTGAAGGGTTGTTGTATATAATTAAGTAGTTTAACCCCATAATTAAGAAATAGGATAAAAAAAAATACCGGACAGAAAATATACCATATTTGATAGTAACAATACAATCCAAGTAAGTTAATAAATTAACATATCAAGCGCATGCATCACCCGGATATACATCCGGTGAAGAATGTTCTGTTTTATCTGTTTATGTTTTTTTTTATTCTTTGTTTTTGCTGGATATTTATTTAGTTGCAGAGAATAGCAGGACATTAGACTTCCCGCCTATATACTTCTGTCTTAAATAATGTTATATGAGCTTCAGTGTATTAACTTATTTGACCACGTCTTTTCGATCACGTCATTTAATGTATCAGTGTTTTATTGTGTTGTTTTTTTTCTCTCTCTCTGTTTAAGTGTATCTTATAAAAAATATATATATATGCTCTCTCGATTTAGGACCTTCCTGCTGTTGTTGTTGCCGCTATGTTATAGTCATTTTTATCATAATTTCACATCGCACAAGCGTTTGCTCTATATGACGTAAATGATTGAAAATAAATTGCTCGAGCAAGTTGCTTGAAAACGAAAACAGTCAAACCGTTAATAAAACAAGGTAGAACCTTTAATTGTTTTCCGAAAAATTCAGATCGGTATCGGATATTACTGTATATCAAAGAAACACGTCTGCTTCGCAAACAGTGTACTCTTATGTACATCAAAAACTATTTATTGACACGACTGTCGTGGTGATAGGTACGATGATGATTAAAATGATTTAACTTTCACAGGTAAAAACAATTACTAGTATCCCAAAGTAATGAACACGCCTACCAAGTGTATATAGCATGTTACATTATTCGAATTGTTCCAAGAACAGCATTTTATTATACAAGTAACAAAGCTTTATATAACAATTTTACTGAAATCGGAATGGCATTAAAACATACACGAGAATGCAAACATATTATAGCTAACTTTAAGCTGAAAGTACAATGTCCACTTCAGCCATTTTTTTGTTAATATTTATTATTAAACAATGTCTGATTAATGCAATTTTAGCTGGTCATATTGTCATGACGTTTACAATAATATAACCTGCACCGACAGTCTAAATATAATATAATTGAATTTTCTCGTGATTCAATTTATATATTACAGTTTTCCGGACGACATTGTCACTCACAGTCGGTATTAGAAGTTGTCGGTAAATGTGTTGACTCCTTCTATCTATAATCTAGTAAGTTATCCTGTTACTTCTTCGTTCTTCCTAAAGCAGGTATAATATTTTCTTAAGAATTAAAAGCTGTTGTCGAAGAAAGAGAAAATCACAAAGAGCTAACAAAAAATCAACAAAACCACCCCCTAATAACAGAGTTGAAACAACTGTTAAAACGCTGTTTTAAACTGATGGCGTTGGCAAGGGCAGATAACCGTGAGAAGACGTTGGCTATCTGCGTATAAGCTTATTATCTAAACTCAGTATCTAAATAAACTTCACGTGAACCTGGCGACGACACAGCATGTCTCACTGTTGAGCCTACTTGACTTCATCATTTTTGACACCTATGACATAATGACGTTCACGACATGTTTTTCTTACTATTATATAGATCATCAAAACATTGCTATCAGACCTCGGTCGGAATTTACGCTGAATACTGTGATAGACAATCAAATATTACCTAGCCATAACATTCATTTCATTTAAAGCACATTCAGTTGAAAGAAAACATGTTACTTGTCGATAGACCCCGGTCGCGATTTTCGCTGAATAAATGATAGATAAACCTATATAACATATCCTAGAGGTCTATGTCAATTACAGTTTTATTCAAAGTACTTAATTGAAAACCAACTTGCTAATTAACGACGGACAAGACATTGGGCCCATTCCTTGATATTTCTTTACCTCAGCTTGTATCATTTTGTAACAATTTTTTTTTTTTTTACATTTTTTAGAACAGTCTGCTTTTAGCAAAAGTTTATCCCAAAATAATGAGCAAGCTCATCCTTTACTGGTAAAGTTAATTATGGGTTATGCAACAAGAATGACAATTAACATTACCCATGCTAAAGGGTTGCATAAAACATTTACAGCAAAGGACGCAAAATGAAAATAAAAATTAACTACAAAAAGTACATGAAAAATTTTAACTTGTTTTTTTTTGTGGCATTTAGACGCTATAGCATTAACATAACACAATTCTCTGGATTTCTTTCCTCTTCTTTTTTAAGAATACTTATGCTTTAGTAAGAGACTTATTTCAAAATAAGGAAAACACTAAAACTTTTAAGTTGAATATGTAAATTTAAAAACAAACGAAAGTACTTAAAATGTTAAGAAAATTAAGTTAATTTAAATTACGCAAAATATACATTGATTTCTTTCTCTCGTTACGTATTTCATCGCCACATTCTGGTGGCATTTAACCATTTATTTCCTTAGAAGTTTTGCAGAGGTATTCGATCGGTATTTGTCTTTGCTTACCATGTGCATGAAGAACCTTGGTTTCCCGCCATATCAAGCACGCCAGAGTTTATATTTATACTTGTGTGACTTTGTTTGTCTGTTGGACTACATCACCATCATATAAGTGAATTACAATTGAAGACCGCGCTGAACACCAATCAATTGACTAATTAAGCCATTATCTGAATAAAAACACGAAATCCTGAGCTAATCCACGTGAAGATTTTCTATACGAGCCAAGATAACATGATGCGATGATGGAAACAGAAACCAATAGCAAATCTGTTTCCATGGTTGCATCATGTCGTATGGGCATCATAACATATTCTGATTGGCTTAAAGCACTTGAATAATTTTATAAGTCTTTTGAATTTCATAATTGTATTCACTTGAGAAGGGCCCCGGGATGTGGACCGAAAGCTCGTATAGTAACTGTCTATGCAAAGAAGCTCAGGAGTTCGTGTTTTTAATTAATGCAACCCCCTTATGACTTTTAAACAAATTAACAATCCCTGTTTAATGATGTCTGACCGACATTTTAACTGATCCCCCAGAAGTCGCTATGTTTGCATTGTATGGTGGGAATAATCCTAAGGAATCATAAACCAACAATGGCGTTAAAGAAACACTAGTTAAAGGTGTTAAACTGCTGTTAAGTTTTAAACAATAGTTAATATATGTTAAAACAACACGCATTTGATTCGCTCAGAGATTAAGCAGATTGACATAGATAAGGGCCTACAGACAGACAAATGTGGGATAATTTCAACATATTATTGTTTGTTCATCGTATACATGCAGACATGGCAAAAACTGCAGATATGCCGCACTCCCCCCTACTGAGCAATACAGCTACGTTGTAAAATAGTTAACGTTGGTAGAATATCACTAAACTTGCATAGTAGTGTTATCGATAAATTGCAGTATTTTCGTTATTTTTGAGATGACACATTCTCCGTATGTGCAGATTATAGTTTAGAAAATTATATCTATATATATATATTTTTTTAATAATTGAAGAGAGAAAAATTTGATTGTCTTCACCGGAAACTTTGGGTTACAGGCCCAACAGTCTACCGACTGAGCCTAAATATATATAGTTTGAATAAATGAAGAGAGAAAAATTTGCTTGCCTCCACCGGGATTCGAGATATATATATCTTTATATATGGAGTCTTTGTGGTGGCTAGCAACCTTTTCTCAGCAATTATTCAATATTTATAAATATATCAATACACCTACTTGACTACGACATGTACGAGGTGAACCCAGCATGTTGTATTGTGTAACATGAATGGAGTTGTCCGTTTTGACACGTGTCGCATTGTGACGTCGACGATGTGGTTTTCTTTCTATGGTGCTATATCAAAACATCATTGTGGTTGTTTGATAACAACTATCCAGGTTACATAGCGATTGACATTATACATGTTTTCAATCTATAGAAAGAAAATATTAAAAATTAATGTATCCCAATACACTTTATAGTTCGGCATACTTCGGTAACGTAAATTGTCGGAATTTACCGATTTAACATTCAACTTAAATAATCTTTGCATCATAACTGGTACATCGGTCAAGACAATGACTGACAATTTTACTAATGTAATCGTTTCCATTAGCTTGCAATCTATCCAGCTGCCTCATTGAAAATTTAAACATAATGCACAAGTAGTGTTATTCCGAATAAAGAAAGACTAATTGTGGACATATATTTGGGTTTTATTATGGCATCAAACTCTGATGTAGTCATAATTAACTATTCGGTCAACACGAGTCTCGTTTCTCTTCGGTGTTGCACTAATTCCTTTTACTATTTAAGTTAAATTTAGTATACTTAATTTTTCTTGAAAGCGTTATTAAATTAATTATTTCCTGCAAAAGTAAACAATTCCTTCAAAGCTGTCGACGGCAGATTTGTCAACGCCTTTGATCTCTCTGTTTGAATTGACAGTATTTTTTGTTAATTTTGGGATAACACTTTCTTAGTTTGAACAGTTTATAGTTTTTTCAGAAACCCTGTCCTGGAGTCGAACCCACGACCTTCAGAGTTAGATTCCTGGACGGGTTACAACCTGCAAAATTTTCTGAACTAGAATCTGTTCAAACTAAGAAAGTGTTATCTCAAAATAACAAAAATACTGTTAAATATTCATTTTCTAAAAAAAATATATATATATATATATATTATTGTGAATTGCATTAGGAATTATTTGTTAACTTACAATTCCTTAACAGCTGTTATATTTGCATTGATGTTTTACAGGTGGCGTGGGAATAAGCATCATCCGTGAGGAATGTCACCTTAAACAAAAACAGAGTAAAACAACACTAGTTGTAGGTGTTACCCTGTTGATTGGTGTTCACAATATTTCAGTATCTTTTAGGCTTATAAGTTAAAACAACACATACTTGGTTTGATCAAAGATCATTCAGATGTGATTAGTTACGGATAGATTAACGTGGGAAAAATTAATTACATTTTATTGAGCATGAACGATTTTTGTATCTTTTAGAAAGTGATTATTAAAAGATTATTAATAGTATTTTCATTATTTTGAAGAAAAAAATAAGGAGATATGCAAATACCGTAAAAGAACTGATAGTCAATACGTGTGCATATATCAACGGATAATTTTGATTCTATTGTCAGATGACTTCACCTACATGACGTCATCGTCGTTTCATTGCCGTGTTTTTTACATTCTTCTTTTTCTTTATAAGTAAGACATGATGCATCATTTTAAAACCCCTTTGCTCACATATGCCATTACATCGAATAGAGCAAAAAAAAAATATGACCATAATATTGGTGAAAAGTATAAGGCATAAAAAGAAATAATTCTCTTGTCTCGTAAACATGGATTGTTCACGCAACACGATTCCAAAATTGAAGATACCCTTTTCGGGGTACTGTTTGCGAGAAAACACAGACCATACAACTTAATTTGTTATTCTTATTTGAATATTCTGGTTCTGTTCACACCACATTTTTAATTAAATGAAACTGATGGTTTAAAACAAAAATCAGCCTGATAAAATTAAATTATTTTGGGTCGTTTGTTGGTTTGTTTTCAATGTTTTACGGTCACTTCACCCCGTTAGGCGGCGCCAGGCAAAATATTAAGACAAATACAACTCGACCAAACGGCTTAAAATAAAGGCAAGACAGACCACACGCAAACAGTGCAAAACATTTGCGCAAGACAGCGTGACCATTTTGACATTGTTTTGTATGTCGGATATATCCCAACTTATTATTGCAGTCAATGGAAGATTTATTTCGCTGCATGAAGTTATAGATTTGTTTTCAATTCTTTTTTTACGGTAGCTGAGGAAGAAACGCTTACAGCGTAAAGTTAGAAAGTCACTTTTTTTTAATCAGACCGGAAAACTGAGGGTAATAAAATGCACAATAAACATCACGCATTATTTCAAAGATTATATTATATTTCTATCAGTGTTCTGTGGTTTTAGCAATTAAAAACGTAAGTTCCAAATTCAGATTACAGGAATACAACAAGAGCGTGGGCTGTCAGTGGTGATGCTTGTGTTGTTATTTGCAATTCTTTTTCATGTTGTTGTTTTATCGTTTATTATTTTGTTCTAGTTTTCTGTATTTTTATGATGAAGTAATATTTATTGCCCTTTACGAAATGTTGCAATGTGGTTATAATAATAGCTGTAGATTTGTACAAGCCTCTCAATTACCTTGTGTAGTGATGCGTGTGATTTAGTTAGGTCGCTAGATCACCCTAGATAGAGCGTAAATGTGCCAGATCGAATGTAAGCCCCATCAAATGTCTTTTATTAAGGACAAAAGAAGGAACAATCCCCCGTAGGCCATCACCCCGAGGCAGTATTGAAACATCAACCGAATTACGTCTTCTTGAACGATTCAACAATGTCGATCCAGCAGATGTCACGAATGCCAGACCGTGAGAAAATGTTCATGTTTAATTTGTTTGTTTTGAGTTTCTAGTTCTTCTTAATGATAATTCACAGAGATAGTGAGTTAAGCTTTTGTCAAGATAAATAATGTGTCCCGTAGTTGATTTAGTTTACGTATAATATACAATTACATAAAGCACAATCAGGGAGTTTCAACAATCAGAGTTAAATGTGAATGTAATACAGAGAAAATAAGTAAAACACTGTATTGTTATTCCCGCTAGCAACAGCCTGGAGTTGTTTTGGCGAAGATCCCGGCATCCATGGCGCATGGCTCCGATGTCGTTAATTCGACTTTAATACGTCTTTTTATGGTCGCAGCCCGCAAGAGTTTTTAAACAGGGAAGGAAACAGAAAAGAACTATCTAGTTTCCACCCGTAAGATTTCACTAATGTTATTTCACAGAGATAACGTCCGCATCATATTGCCAAGATATGTTTGGTTTGGGGTATTATCTTTAGTTAATTGATAACATTTAACAATAAAACGGAACGTTTTAGCTACATGTACCAGTGTAGGCTGTAAATGTAGGACAAACATAGCAGCGTGTAACGCGCTAATTAACACGTTTCCCGGTATTTTCAGGTTGCGCTCTCTTATAATGTATATCGGTTCGGATCTTGAGGGTGATGGTGGGGGTAGGGGGGACGTGTAAGGTATAGTTCGAAACCTTTAGGCTTTAGCCTGAAACTTGTCAGGTGGTTCTAAAACTCCAGGTTTCAGCCTGAAACCTATAAGGTAGTTCTAACCTCTAGGCTTCAGTCTGAAACTTGCAAGGCAGTTCTAAACCCCTGAGCGTCAGCCTAGGAATTGTAAGGTAGTTCTTAACCTCTTAGCTTCAGTCTGAAACCTTTAAGCGTCAGTGTGAGAATTGCAAGGTAGTTCTAAACTTCCTGAGCTTCAGTCGGAGAATTGTAAGAAAGTTCCTAACCTCTAAGCTACTTGTGAGTTAGTTGATTACCTTTAAGCTTTAGCATGAAGCCTGTAAGGCGATTTTTAACATCTAAACCTCAGCCTGAAACTTGTACGGCAAAGAAGAAAAAAGACAAAATAACCGTCAATAAAATCATACTCAAATTATATACGATACTTTACTGTTAAACATACAGCTAAAACATTTTTTGCAAGATTCCACTTTTTCCAATCAAAGCCACTTAAAATGTGTTGGTGTTATAGATGCGAATACGTATCTTATATAGTCTATACAGTATATAGAGAGGAGCAGCTGTACCAAAACTTTAGGAATAAGGTCTGCATCTGAATACTAAATAACGTTGAATCCGCATGACCTAATTACCGCAAAAGACAATTAGGTCAGTGTGCATGGTACTGCTGAAAAATGATTGATTTTGATATGTGTTTTATGTGTCAGTCTAACCCAAGAGTGTTCAAGGAAGAAAACGAGATCGTTTAAGTCAGGCTAAGGCCATGCAATTTTTATATATTGGAAGATAGAGCGCCGAATCATGGTAGCGTTCTGCTATTTCTAAAGGTTAGGGAGCTTCATGTAGCATATAGCTAGTTACGTTATTGCATGTTTTATTTTAGATTTCAGGCCTACAAAAAATAACCCAATTTTATTAACACTTATAGCGCGAAAGAGATATACAAATATACAGAATAAACGTAACATGTATTAAATTTATGCGCAACATTTGAATAAATTTTTACTTCAGTGACAATGTGAAACATTTAAAGTTTTACATACATTTTCTTTACAGCACCAACTTTTAAGTGGCTTCCATTCAAACACGAGATATCCTAAAAAAAATGCAAAAACATTTTTGGTAATAGTCTTAGAGTGAGTGTAACTTGACTGAGACGTATTCATTGTTTCTGGGTTTTGTTCAGTACAGTTGAAGGTTGATTTTCCAGGAACCTCGGAGCTGGTGTGTGGTCAATTAATATGATGTCATGGCATACGACATAATCGCTGAACTGAACTTTGTTTTAATAAGCTCACAATTGCTGATATAAAGTTGCTTGCATTCGTACAAAGCATACTTGGATCTAGGAGTGACATAAAGAACGAAAATACAGCTAATAGTCACTTTCAGCAGGAAATAAATTATTTCCATTTGTGTTGTGACAGGTCAAAATATTACTTCAATGTGCTGGCTCGCTGTTTCTCTCCTTTCTTTGGTAATACGGTTGGGACAACGTATCGGTTTGTGGGGAGATTGATTGAGTGATCGATCGATTGATTGATTGATTGGTTGATTGATTGATTGATTGATCGATTGGTCGATTGATTGATTGATTCATTCATTGATTGATTGAGTGATCGATCGAGTGATCGATCGATTGATTGTTGCTTGATTGATTGATTGATTGGTCGATTGATTGATCGATCGACCGTTTGATTGATTGATTGATTG
Organism: Mopalia vespertina; assembly: GCA_030265115.1. NCBI lineage: Eukaryota > Metazoa > Mollusca > Polyplacophora > Chitonida > Mopaliidae > Mopalia > Mopalia vespertina. The sequence goes on from JAQQZZ010123429.1 coordinate 11,125, forward strand.
CTTGCTTGATTGATCGATTGATTGATTGGTTGATTGATTGGTTGATTGGTTGATTGATTGATTTATTGATTGATTGATTGATTGATTGATTGATTGATAGATCGGTCGGTCGGTCGGTCAATTGGTCGATCGATTAATTAATTGATTGAAACTGTGTTTGCATTTTTACAGAAGTTCCAACCATATGTATAGTCCCCTTGATTCTAAACCAGTCCCATTTTAAATGTAGTAATATTTGGTAAATTATCGCAAATTGTTCGATCGTCGTTCAGCAAATTACAGCTGTATAAATACACCTGCAATTATTTTGTATGGTATTAACCAATGTAATGGCTCTTCATTAAATTTTGTTACATTTTATATTGAACCACATCCCACATTAACAATTTTTTAAGCCGCGAGATTTTCCGTAACTCTGGCTAAGAATAGAGATCCGTCACGTGACTTATAGGGTATAGCGCAGGTTTATCCCAAAGTTGCAGTCTCCAACACCGCAGCAGCCTCGAATGACCCACTTATAATTTGAGCCCTTGAGCAATACACGGAAGGAGGATAAGTAGTCAGAGGGGAACTGAAATCGCGTTCCCCTCTATGTTTTAGGTTGTTTGCTTTTTTTTTTATAGATTTTACCCACTTAATCGTCAAAATGTGAAAGATCATTCAAGCAATGGCATATATGTTTTCTCTCAGGTACTGCTTCGACACAGCACGTCCAGGTGCTGGAAGGGAAATATGGCACGTGATACATTATAGTTTATGTTCCGCAACTCACATGGCTGGTACCAATAAACAATAAACTCCCGGGGCATTCCATTTTTTTTTTTTTTATTATTTTTTTTTTATTTAGGCAGATTTGCATTTTGATTTTAAGAATGGCAACTGTTGGTTTTAAGGGGTTTTTTTTAAATCTTGTTTTACAGAACTCTGGATTATTTGGATTTATTATTGGATTGTGATACATTTTGAAAACGCATCGATTTGGCTCGCTTCATTGGCTATCGAGCCCTGTTCATTGTAACAACTTGTATGCCGTTTCTTACATGTTCGCACTTCCCTGCCCATTTAATTCGCCTGCTTAACACGAGAGGACGCCCTCTCGCGCGCTCTCTCTCTCTCTCTCAACATCTCTATTAATCTATATCTTAACAGACATCAGTCACGCAAAGGTACGCTGTTCGACCATTTTGGCTGTCAAGATGGACACGTGGTGACAACTCGTCACCACGTTTTTCACAATAGAGGTCGAGCGCATCGATTCAGTAATAGTGACTTGTACTACACCTGGCGAATCAATTGACATGATAGATATAATAATACAGTCGTCTCACTGACACTTCAGATTGGATAAACAGATAGCAGAACCATCAGTCGCGTATTGGCCAAACGTCCATAGGATTGGAACAGACGTAATAGTACCTCCATGACTTATGTATATACCGCTTGGTCATAACCCAGGATCTTTTTTAATGTAGTAATATTCGTTTAATTACCGTAAGTTGTTCGGTCGTTGTTTAGCAAACGACAACTGTAATAATACACCTGGACTATGTAGTAAAGTCAGCAGCAGAACGATGCAATTCTTTGTAAAGCCATACCAACCAATTTAAATGTTCCAAATGCAAATTTGTTCCATTTTATATTGACCCACGTTACACATTTTCACATTTTGCCCCCAAAACCTGGAGTTTTCCGTGACTGTGGTTAGAAAAGGGATCCGCCACGTGACTTCCGGGAAAGAACTGTGTTGCGCTTGTTTATCCCAAAGATGAAGTCTGCGTTGAAAAACTTGACGGTAAGCCGGCTTGACGGCTATAAAATGCTAAACATCTTGATTTGGTCACCCTTCATTCTATAATACGCCAATATGCTTTGAAAAAAACACATTCCTACAAAAGTTGGTGAAAAAACAGCAGAAAGTGGATGCCACAGCAGGCGAAGTTTTCTAATCCAAATTACCCAATACAAGTTTTATGCGCGGAAGCACGGGCAGCTGGCAACAGGTCATTTTGCTTTTCTTGCTTTTTTGTTTGCTAGTATTTTCGTGAAATCAAATTTTAACTAATTTTACACAGTCATTGATTTGTTGACTTACCAATTTTAATTGACATTTTGTCCCCGCTTTTGAAGTAATAATTAGTCTGATGCCTTTAGCATCTAGCTTTCGACAGCTTTGACGTGTAATTAATCGATGTTATCAACGCCTTGAATAACCAGTTGCTCGACTTGCTTATCTTTGGGCGAATCAGATTGAATTTCTCGAGGCGTTTTTCAAATTAAACGTATGAGTCCCACCTGGAAGCAAAAGGCAACACTAAAAGCAAAACTCCAATTTGTGTTCCGGACATTTATCCTGCGAGGGACAAGTTTGAACTGACTGATAAAGTCATAACTTATCAGTCGTCTGGTTTATGGAAACCTTCGACTGTACCACAATGACATGTTATTCAACATTTTAACGCGATACGCTTCTGAACAGCAATTGAACGCCCCTGGCTTCGTTCTTAATGTACAGTAGTCTCTGCTTTAAGCGAAATAATCAGCTTCGCTAGGATTTTAAACAAAATTTATAATACCCTCAATTGAACACGGACAATGGCAAACTAAGAATACATTTAAGAGTGCGATAAATTGTAGCCCCAGACGTGGTTTATTGGGCATTTTCGTAAGTTAACTTCTGTTCGAGTTAGAATTCAAATCCCCTTTGAGAAAGTGCTTTCGCAGAATAAGTAGTGGTTGATATATGCTCACACTACTAGGAAATTAATGTGTTAATGTGTAAATCCACGATAAAACTGTAACCCCAATCGTACTTTCTTGTAAAACATAGGATTTCAGAGAAAACAATTTTGTTATGGAATCTCTCAGATCCAAGAGAATACTCGTAGTGAATATTCAAGTCTTTATTAATTTGCCAGATCAATAGATGGTTTTAGTTTGTTTTTTTCCACCATTACCACCTCTTATACTAAATGTAACACTACAATGTATCTTAATCTAAAACTAACCCTAACCACCTCTAATACTAAATTTAACACTACAATGTATATTAATCTAAAACTAACCCTAACCACCTCTAATACTAAATGAAACACTACAATGTATCTTACTCTAAAACTAACCCTTACCACCTCTTATACTAAATCGAACACTACTACAATGTATCTTACTCTAAAACTAACCCTAACCACCTCTAATACTAAATGTAACACTACAATGTATCTTAAACTAACCCTTACCACCTC
>JAQQZZ010123440.1:0-13285 GCA_030265115.1 Mopalia vespertina
GAACACCAGGGCAACAGAAAGCAACCTCTTTTCTCGCCTCTTACGATCGACCGAGGAAGCCGAGGGAATATTCTGCAAGGCCATGGCCCACCCGCTCCCTCACGGGGCCAATGTAAAATTGAACTTTTGTAAAAAAAATTAAAAAAATCGACATTGTCTTGAAGCCTTTTAACTTTCTCAAAGAATGAATTCGGAAGAATTTGTATGACATCTAATTTCAAAGTGTGTTTTATTTTGTTTTAGGTATCAATTGATGTTGAGTTGCTGGAAGGAGGTGCCCACCAACCGACCCACATTCTCCGGTCTTCGAAAGATTCTGGAAACAATGCTGGAACTAACCTCAAGTGTAGACTACATTTCTCTCCCTGTTCTAAATGACGGTTCCAGTGACTCTTTAGGGGCCAGTTCAAGTGGCGTATTCACCGAAACCTTAGAGGGAGATACTAATTCTGACAATTCCGTGTCATCAAGCACCAAGGGTAATTTTGAAGAAGGGTCTATTGCATTTTCAGGAACGGCAGGTTTTGTATTGAGCGACAGAAATGGTTTGCAGGACATCTTTGAAAGGAATGAAAAGCATGCCCATTCCAGACCAGTTTGTTTCACCACTGAATCCTCAAAGATTTTCAGAAAGGAAGTGGATGATGACGTGTTTGATTCGGTTTCGTTAGCCGATTTTTGTGATTGTGGGAAAGAGACCATCGCTTTCGAGTTTGAGGATTCTTGTGCTTCGTGTGGCAAATTTCGTAAATCTTTCAGGGACAAGATGACTGACATATTACCGGTAGTTTGTCTGGACGCTGTGGGGAATGATCGGTCCCCTAATAGTGGTTCACCTATGTCTGATGGCTTTATTTTGCGTCTTGACGGTCGTAGAAGTGACCGCATCGAGTCCGATCTTTCTTCGTCCACTTGCAGCAGTGGGGATTTTCTACTTCCCTCCATTATTGATACGCACAACAAAACGCGAACTCATAGTGGTGATTCTGAGATTTCTGTAACCAGCACTTCCCACCTACTGGTTTCAGAGCAAGGACAAGCTCGTACTCAACTAGTACATTTACCAGTATGGGAAGAAACGAGACTTTGAAATTCGCCATTATGGGAAGATACGAGACTTTGAAATTCGCCATTATGGGAAGATACGAGACTTTGAAATTCACCATTATGGGAAGAAAAGAGACATTGAAATTCACCATTATGGAGAGAAAAGAGACTTTGAAATTCACCATTACGGGAAGAAACGAGATTTTGAAATTCGCCGTATGGGAAGAAACGAGAATTTATGGGAAGAAACGAAAATTCGAAATTCGCCTTAATGGGAAATTCACATTTGTAATAGATTTTTTTAATATATTTTATTTATGATTGCTAATCGATGTGTAATTGACAATACCACCTTACATTGAGCATGAGTAAAAAGTGGCCACCAATGGACAATATCGTAAAGATAATTTGCTTTACATATATTTCTTTCCACTTCTTATCAGGAAGATGAAATGTTTGCCTGTGATTGTCCGATACTTTTCATGCCTTGCCATGTTTGTTGCCAGTACATAGCGTCGATGGTGGTTTCTTTCACCTATTTGGCTGACACGCTGTCATGGAAATATCACTTATAAAGGTTGACAACCATAAATTTGTACAATTGTGGTTAAACCGTGAGCATTGACCATAGTTTGGTGGGCGGCTAGGAGAGAGCTTCTTGTTGCTCTGGTGCTCTCAGACCTAAGGGCAAATCTCAAGCGGATCTGTTTGTGTTACATCCCGTTATTATCCTGTATTTGCTCTGCCTTGTCTTTGTTTGTTGTCAGTGGCGTGGATGGAGGTTTCCTTCCCCCGTTGGGCTGGTTCATCATCGTCATAGGAGTGAACCACGGGGCTAAACCCCAATCAAACAATCGAGACTATAGTCTATACTATGTCCCAGGTTAAACTAGCATCGAATAGTGGGTACAGTTATCGCAATATAAAGTGTTGATGTACGTTTAAATGGATAACATTTAGGATACAATTCGGTTTCAACAATATAGTGTCTTGTTATCATTAAAAATAAAGTGTTTAAATGTATTTTTTAAATACTATTTTAAAACTAGACTTAGCCATTTTAATTTGAAACCATTATTCCCCATTTGGTTGTGAGTATCATTTAATTAAATTTATTTAAATGAATAAGTTAAAAATTTTATGATTGATTATTTTCACTTTTCTTGAGTTTTATTTTTTACAAAAAATCTTCGTTAAAGAACAGTATTATTAAAACATTTGAAATAATAACGGGTTTTTAGAAATAGCACATCTCTATGACAATATTTGCACTGTGCCCAACTCTGAAAACATTATAAGCAAATGTTTGCTATTGTGAACCAAGTCATTTAAATCAGAACTTTTGTGCTACTGACTGTATTAAATAAATTATCAATGAATAAATAAGTTGATAACACTATAACTGATGTTTGTTGTATTACACTTTGGCTGTCTGCATACCTAAGGCTGGTACAGATGAAAACAAATAGAATCATACTGGCTTCATTCCATTCATAGCTGCAAGGAATTCCGCATTCTCGTGATGCCCTTTCTTTTTTCTGCGCTGGACCACCGGGGACAAGTCTCAAGGGAGATAAGTGCTCGGAATTACTGAATTACTCCCCTTGTCAGACCTTTTCAGAAGGTTGTGTTTGAGCGACATTTGGGAACTATTAAACATTGTTACCCTCTCAGTGACTTCTAGTTAAGAATGTCCGCAAATCAACAACATCTCGACTTCTACACTGCTTCTAACACCCACAGAACGCCCTCGGGTGGGAAAAATGTAACAAACGTTTTCTTCTCTTTCCCATGTCTTCAGGTTGCTGGACTCCGTCCCTGTTACTAACGAGAAATGCACAACAAAACTAAGGGAAAACGAGTGCGTCGGGAATATATTGTAAGCGTCCGTGTTTGAATGGAATATCCTAGAAAACCTTTTTAGAGTCATTGTAATCTTTGCCTTTTTAACACTATAAAGAACCATTAGTCGTTAAAATAAACAACACTACACACTACCAAGAGATGAAAAAGAACTTTATAGGTCATTGCTATTTTATCTATGTGTTTCTCTTTTTGGAATGGTCGCAGATAGGTTAAACAAACGTGATATAAGCCTTTACCCAGACCAAGGTATCTGTTGAGTGTGTCTGCGAAATTGAACCTCGAAGTCCATACAGTGGTACAGTTAAGATATTGCTTAACATTTTATGGCAAAAGGGGCTGCAGCTTCAATGGTGGACCGTTGTAGGCGTAGGGAGTCCCAACAGCCTAGGGTATGCCTCTGTATAGTTCGGTAGGCCTATAAGCGTGCTGGTCAGCGTATCCTGGTCTGACGTACAGTATACTAGTTCATAAATTAGCCATTTGTGTGAAATTGTAAATTTCATCTAATATGTCCAAAACTGTTTTTTGGGAATCGGTCTCTAGCATTTAACCACGTGATGCATTTACACGCAATTATAAGAGGTGTTTTATACCATTACTTCCAGTAACTTCCTGTTACACTCGTGTTCTCAGATCTATAAGGGGCAACACGAAGCCGATCTGTTTCTGATGTCTGTGTACTGTATCCTGACTTGTCTTTGTTTGTTGCCAATGGCGTTGATGGCGATTTCCTTCACCTATTTGGCTGGCACCCAGTCCTATGGGTGAAATAAATATCCTTAACAGCGTAAAACTATTATCAAACATACAACTGTGAGCAATTGTGTTCTATTAAAGTAATCCCAACCGCTATTACAGTCAGAAACTTCCACTTATCAGTTTTGCAAAGATGGCCGCATCCGACTTCCATAGGTATAAATTAAAAAAAAAAAATTTGCAGACGTAACTTTGCACTTGCACGTTAAAAAATTCGGGATTATATTTTTTACAACCACAAAGTCTTCAACAAATTTGTAGCTATCGTATAATATAAACATTACATGCATACTCCATCTCGAATCTAGTATTTTGACTTTTGAATAGGTTCATGGCGCTTTATACATCCGTTTAGATTAAACTTCTCCTGTAGGATACGTAATTCCTATCAGCTATGTTTTATTTCGCGTACAGTTAATTCAGGCTTATCGCCCATAATCTAAGGACATGGAGATTTCGGATTAGACACCGCTCAAAAGAACTACACGAGCACTGCCGAGATATATTACTCGATCAGGGTTACCAGTTCTTGATAAGGGGACTACTAAACCATGATATATATGTGTGTTGATCAATAAACTTAACCTGGGTAAAGAAGCGAGATTGTAACTGTTGATTTACTACTTTGATGTCAGAGTAATAAGTGAGTTGGCGGTAAACAAATCGCCTTAAAAACAGTGTAATCTTTGGCCTTGCTGTCAGGTCTCAAAGCCCCGTAAACACAGTCAAGTAGAAAATTGCCCATCTCCTTTAGGTCCGCTAGCCTCTTTGCCTGCCTTAAATTGTGTAATGTTATCGTGTGGGCAATAAATCCTAAACCCACTAGATTCACAGTCTTCTCAATCTAGAATTTTAGAATTGTCCCGGCCAATGTAGCATGTTGAGGGTGTTGCGGCTCTTCGGGAGTTTTCTAGATTCGTCTTAGAAGAGGAGAGATCATTGAAGCTTAAGGATTAGAAAAAAACAAACTAATAAAAAACAAAAACAAACCAAAAGTCATAGTCATAGTTAAGGTCAGAGCCAGATGATACACCCTGATACTACTGCTGAAATATTGTTATAAAATTCCTCGTTTTCCACTGAAATCCATTTACTTGTTGGACCTGTAAGTAAAATGCACGGTGGACCTAGTAGGCCACATTTGTTTTAATGATGTCACTGAAGTGAAAATATATTATATAGTCCTGTAACCCAAAGGTCCCGGGTTCGAATCCCGGTGGAGGCAATCAAATTTTTTTCTCTCTTCATTTATTCAAAATATATATGTAATAAATTTAGTGCATAAGTTGGATATAACTTTATTCTTAATATTTCCCAACTGTCTGTTTAAATTTGGGTTAATCTGGGTAATTTTTGTCTTTTAGGAATTTATGAACAAAACATGGCATAAACAGTCAACCTTACATTCAGTTTATAGCACCAACATTTAATTGGCTTTCAACGGAAAAAGAGGAATCCTATAATAGATGTAATAGCAATTTATTTACAGTTTGGAAGGGTGTATAATTTAATTTTGGCTCTGTTTGTTTATTTTCTTTTTTGTCGCTGGTTGACAGTATTTCGAGAAGATAGTCTTCTGACTTTGGAAGACAGGGTTTGTTTGGTAGAAGATGCAAATTGTTTTGGCCTCTAGAGTAATTGTTATCCGGACTTGGTACATAACGTTGTTGTTGAAGTTTGTGCAGGTGTTCGGGACTGACACTTGAGATATGTCTAATACACAGGTGTTAAACAATTAACCGCTATTTTAGCGTCTCTGTTCCATGCCTAATTCACTCAATCCGCCTTCAAAAATCTTACTTTTGACCTACTTTTGCACAGGTGTTTCGAGAGATCCAATAGAGGTATAAGCAATGGTTTTACAATCTACTTCCGCGCATGCGCAACTCAGTGATTGATTGACCGGTGTTAAATGCCGCGTTTAAGTTAATTTCACTTATATGACAGCGGTGTATTCCAACAAAATTCACATTTACCCAATATTAGTTTTGTTCTGTTGGAAAATTAATCTCCCCACATTGCTAAGCCAGGGAGAATATGCGTGAAACATACCATGGTCGTTATATTCAGAGGGTGGCAAAAATCTCTAGAATCTTGTATATTAAAAGGGAAAGACAACTGTTTTTCGACCTAAACTTATTTTTTTTGTGCATATTTTTAAAGACAACCATCTGTATGGCACTTGCAATCGAATAAGCATAGCCGTTAATTAGTTAATTTAAAAAGCGGAACTGACGTCATTGTTCGAAAACACGGTAGTTATATCATCTAGTCGTGGGTGTCCCCTATTGTCTGCACTAGTGGGTGCTTTCATATTTAGCCGAAAGTGAGGGTTCCGTCCCCAAGCGAAACAATAACAACCCAAAACCGGATTTTTGAAAACCGCATGTCAGCTGAAAACATGCTGAACGTATGTGTTACTCAAAGAGCTATTTTTATATTTTGAATAAATGAGTGAAGGAGCTGTGAAAAATATCTTATTTGATACATTTAGAGAAAGTCCTTGAATCTTTACACTCGTGATGTCACTCAAAAGTCATCGAATGTACCGTGCGCATCATTTCAGACGTGAAACAAACGTGGTCATTATATGCCATGCATTTTCTTCGAATCAGCTGATAACATAGTCCGCGTTGGGTAGAGAATTCAGAGTAGCCATTTGCTTTCGGTTCATAACATAATGTAATCCGAAAATAAATTTGCGTAATCTATAGCCATATGCAATTCGATCGGTTGATATGTCTGGGCGGTGTGCATACGCGGGTAAATTGGCTTCCGGCGAACAAAATGTACAATTTTGGTGCATATTCATACATCTATCACGGCCATGCGCAGTAACCAAGAACGAGAATAATGCATGGTTTGGCCAATTGTTTGTGATATATTTACTATTTCTTTTAAAACTGTTTTTGCTCCACTTCCGGTAATTTGACTTGACTCTAAAACGTGCACCTGCGGAATTGCGGCCGACTGTAATAGATAACTTACACACTGTCATGTGCTCAGCTGGGTTAACTTTAAACGTCAGTCATTATGTAATTTTATTGTCATATATTACCCGCAGATTGTCGTGAGAGTTAAACAACGGAATGACGCTGTGAAAACCTAGCTTGACAACTTCCACATTTTTGGACAAAAATATCCCAAGAATGACTCCGAAATTTCACGACTGTTCAGACCTATAAATCCATCTGTTTCAACTTTCACAATATACGTCATTGGGTTTTGTTTTTTTCAGACGTGATGCGAACATTTCTTTTAAACTTGATAGATGAAGTCAGCAACCTATGACCTCAGTGTCATTAAATAAACTGACAGTAATTTGAACGCTTTGTCACAATGTCAAATTGAAATGTTTAATACCATAGACATCTCGAGGTGATACAGACAGGTCAAGTGCGCAGGTCAGAGTAGTTAGACCCCGCCCTCTGAATCGTGATTGACTTGTCGTTTGTTTCAACCATCTTCACGCAACACTTACAAAAAAAATGCAAAAACTTTATCAGATAAATACATCAACTGTACCACAAACATTCAGTCGGTAGTTCTAGATATGTGTGGATTTACTGGAACATTCGAAGCGGAGCGACGAGACAAATTTGTCCTCGTAATTGGGTCATGTATCAACTCCTTGTCCAACTTTTTCAACATGAAAGGTCATCTAGTATGGCGAATGATATCTCCGTATTTAGTAATCATGACAGTGTTCGTTTAAATTTGTTCCCCTTCACAAAATCGAGGTCAGTCCGCAACGGGCATGATTCCATGAACCGGTTAAATCTTTCTCATGGAAGTTACTCATTCGTTACAGTGATCAAAGTTTCGCTTACACATTTTCGGGTGCAGTTCCATTTTCAAGTTGAGCTTGCTAGCAAGACTAATGTTCGAAATTTTCTGAAATAAATTAGTACCTATGCTAATTGTATCGCGATTATAGGCAAACACCTATATATGCTCGATTTGAATATGGGTCTATCAAAGACAAGCAGGTCGGACATGTCTCAAGTAGTATATTAACATAACATGGTAACTTTTCAACGCAGACTGCAACGCACTTCCATGGAGGTAAGACGGCGACGGTTTTGACCAAATGTGCATAATCATAAACGATATTCACATTTTGCATTTGATATGAGGTTGTCACATTCTAACGAGTAACGCCCGACACTTACGGATAAAGAGAAAATCGCGTCACACACAAAACAACTTATATAGCAGCTGATGTTGAAATGTCTATTTACTCGGACCATCTAATTCTATCATATCATTTCTCTTTCAATTTACCTGTCTTGATCTTATTAAATCAACATAAATATATCTTCTACAATTAGTAAACCAGTAAAACTTGTTGATTTAACATATATTAAATCTTCTTTTTTTAGGGCAGACAGGTGTACTTTTGCGGTTTGCTATCCGTGATAGATTCACAGACAGAACATGAAAGTGTGTCGTGAATGTTCCGCAAGCCGTGAACATTCTTTGCTTGGACACGAATGTTGAATATACTATTGATACCTGTTTTTGATGATTAAAAATATATTCTCTGATCGCCATGGTTGCAACGTGACGTGGTCTGACGTGTCCCCCCACGGTCGTCCTCCTCCGGGATTTTACGATGGTAAATATTGCCCAAATTTATCACTCTGTGACAAGGATTTCGGTAAATTAAACCCAATGGAAAACCTCATGCATGTTCTTAGTTTATGTCAACTATTAATAATAGTAAATATATCATTTTAAATGTAGAGAAAGACAATTTCTTACCTCCACCGGGATTCGAACTCGGATCTCCTTACTAGCAGATATAAAAGAATCGATTACTTTTTACAAATCTGTCCAAAATGACATATAGCTTAAAGTTATTTTACTTATCGTCTTACTGTCGCTTAACAGTTTTATAGACAACTTAAAAAAATCCCAATATATATTTTTCTATGGTATACTTATTTTTGTAGCTTTACTTATTTTTTTATGTAAATACGTTATGTTTCTTCCACTAATAAATAAACTTTCTAAAATAATATTACTCTTTAGCATTTTGTATAGTATAAAGTGTTCTGTTACAAAATTCTTGTGGATATACTCCATGCAGTGGCCAATTGTAAGAGTATATATAGAAGTAATCTTATAAAATATTGTCAAAGAAAATAAGACTTTGTTATGAAATGTTACGCCTGAATAAAGAGTATTTCATCAAAAATCCATTTAAAACGTTTATCATTTTACTTATTTTGACTAAATAATAAGGTATAGACGCCTGTGATTTCCGTCTATTTTTGTTAACAATTATTTAATGAATAGTGATTGATTGGCCAAAATGCAGAAGGCGTGTTGACAGCAGAAAGCGGACATATTTCTCTTTGTTATGGCGGTTTAATTTAGAATCCTTCAATAGGGAACACACGTACTTCAACTGTTTGATGGTAGATGTAATAAGTACCGCAGGAGGAAAAAGGGTAAATAATTTGGTATCATGTAACACAAAAAAATTGGGTTGTATTCGTGTCCTATTGAGAGAGTGAGCGTATCATTGTGCTCTCTTGTAACATCATAAGGAATGTGGATATCCCCATGATTAAGATAAGATCTGGGAGTTCTTTTCACTAGGGTCTGTGTTTGTCCGCTAAACCTCTGAAGTAGCGGTGGGCATCATTTTAGAGATGTTATCTTAATTAATGACACCTAATAAGAGCTTCCATCAAACGGTCTCGAGTCTTGTTTAATGGAAAATGAGTAGCTTCCCCACAGAGATGATCATAAGGCTCACTAGAGAGTATTGTCATATCTTGTCCGCATAACCGGTTTGAGAGGCTCGTAAAGAAACCCGGGTTAACTCAAGTCAGAGTTAAATATCTGTTCTTCCCCATCGCCTGGTGTAAACAAGACTTCTAAAATTTGCTATCAGATGTTTTAGAAAATAAACTACATCGCCCAATACCAGACTATTAAATATAGGAGTAGATTTAAGCCGATATTCACTTGTTGATTTTCTCGAGGACAAGGCGTCTTCGCTGATAAGCCTGATGGTAGAAGTCAAGGATTACTAACACCAGACAGACAAATTACTCGGATAAATGGGGGATAGTTTACTTGTTAGTCCTATCTGTACGCCAATCAGTCGCTGATAAGAAAGGGCTCGGTTAAACGCTATCTGAACATTAACTACTACACGAAAATAATCAGTTTTGCTAGATTAAGATACAGGCTAAATTCAATTTTGTTAAATGGTGAAGTGGCAGATGCATGACGGATTAATCAAAGCAATAAAACTGTTGCCCGTAAAATTCTAAAAATGCATAATAAATATAAAAAGGGAGGAAATATTAACAATAAAGTGATCTTGAATAGAAAGTCTATATATCGACTGAAGAGTAGAAAACCCGAAAATATGGATGATTTTCATACTACATAGGAGGTACCTTTTGGATTGGATTGGATTTTTATTCGCCATATGAATAGAAAGAAGCAGGAAAATCAAATACAGAAGCATGACATGGCGGAAATAAAGTCCGAATATACTTGTTCTACCCCATTAAGCAGAACATTGATAAAATAAGTTTAACTTTTAAGCCGGTATTTATTCATTTATAGGCGGCTAGGCCTATGTAACAAGGAAGGGCGTATTCATACAAATAAAAATAAAAATAAAATCAGCAGTCTGGAGTAGGTAATGAATTGTCGGTGACGAGATAGGTTTTTAATTGAGAATTAAATAGACAAAATGAATCATGAACCCGTTTAAGCTCTGTTGGAAGTTTATTCCATTCACGATCGAGGACACGACGAGGAGAGTGTGTAGCGTTTTGCATTTGTGTTGCAATACGGAATATATAAATTAAGATTATTTCTAGAGGGGTAGTTGTGGACATCAGATTGTTTTCTACAATAATCGGATATGAGCCGAGGAAGTGTATTTGGGAGATATATAAATTTATGATAAAGAATCAAAAGAGAGTATTGATTTATTTGTGGGATATTTAGGATTTTTAGATTTTGAAATATGGGTGCTGTATGTTCTAGTCTATGGGAAGAAGATACCTTTATCTGCTAAACTTCGCGAGATTCTCGTTACTGTGGTATTATCAATACGCTCAGCCGTGATGTATTGTATTAGCCGGAAGCCTTTTCACCGACGTACATGCTCACCATTCCCCACAATTCATTAAACCTAGCGAATTTTATATGCATATATTTCTCTTTTTATTTATTCAAAATATAAAGTACGCTAATCTAGTTTACGGTACATTCTGTCCTGAATTAAATATATATGAAAAAAGTGAATATTTACTCGACTTGGACTATGTTTATCAGTTGATTGGAAAATATGCATATCATAATGACGACGGCCGTTTTATGTCCGAGATGATGTGCACAGTTTATTCGAGGACACCTCTCTTTTCCAGTATTCAATAAAATCAACATCTATTGTAATGGTCACAAAATACAGTAGATCGTCTTATAAACTGGCGAACAATTATCGTTAAACAGTTTTGGCGAATATTATTTGAGTACACCAGAAACACTATACTGCAATTTACCAGATGCCACAAACAGATCAGATTCCGTGTCTGTATGAGCAGCAGGATTAGAAGAATCTCTTCACAACCACCTGTTCACCAACAACTGTCTTATTGCAAGGAATGCTTACATCATCTTGTTCCACAATTAACATAGATGCGAATATGTATGTTATAGACTTGCATTGTACAGTCAATAGAGATACGACATCCAGCCGTGCGATACCTATAGAAATAAGGCCTGCGTCTGAATAAAAAATAATATTGAATCCGTATGGCCTCTTACCCCGCCAAAAATATTCTGTGCTGTTCGTTGAACATTAACCGAGGGACGGTTCCCAGCTTGGAGAGAGCCAGTCATTACGATCTGGAATGAAAAGTATACTAATTTTGTGACCTAACAAACAATTGCTACGAAATGATTTAAGTCAATATTATTTTATTAAATAATAGTTACTGTTATAGTGGCACAAACGAGGTGGCAAGAACAATCCACCATACAAATAAATGACCAAAAAGTATTGTGAATGAGGTTGATAAATATTCATTTTTTAATCAAAGTAGTTGTGACACAAATGAAGTTTCCCATACAATTAAATCTTAAATTATAGCTCCTATATGATACAAGGGGGCTATCCAAAGACAATTTTAAAAAAGTACATTTTTCAAACCTGCATACTGCGACACAGTTTCTCCACTCGGGGTCACCTCTTTTCAATTCTTTCATTTTGCGATGTGTCCAAATTTCACCTTAGCTTCTTTTAAATCCTTAAACTTTTAATTTTCAATTGGTTTGTTTTGTTTGATTGGATTGGGGTTTAACGCCTTACTTAAGGTTATTTCACTCACATGACGGCGTGCCAGCCCAATGGGTGAAGGAAACCACCCCTGACACCACTGGCAACAAACAAAAACATCACAGGACAAATACAGGACGCTTACAGGACAATACAAAGACATCGCAAACATATCGGCTTCCTGATCCTCTTTAGCGCAGAAAGCACCAGGGCAACAGGAAGATCCCTCAAACCACCACAGTTAGTTACGCACAACATAAGCATACAATAGCATAAGGCACCACTTAAAATAGGGGAAACAAATCTAGCTGGTATTGCTTATGTTAAACTTGTGCATGCTCGCTATGTATTCTACTGAAATGTAGACAGATAGAGGTAAACAGGGTTTGAATACTTGTTTCATCATATCGATGGACGCCGCCAAGTTTGACCCCCATTCTGCACCTCTGCTGCGGCCCCATCAGGTAACTAACAATACGTACAGCTAGAGATAGAAGAAAACCCTCGCGAAAAGATGACTCTTTCTCCCAGATATATTATTATTCTTTTTTCGCGGAGGGTCGTTTCGTTAAAATTCTTCAAAACTGAATAATTTAAACCAGAGTTAATGGTTATGGTAAAAAGACAGTCATTTTCCCAAGGGAAATAAGTAAATTTCTTGGGCCTAAAACACATTCAAAGCATGGCGTTTATTGTTGCTGATGTATGTAAGCATACTGCACGAAATCTTGGTTAAGGGGAGTAGGGGACTTGGAGCCTTCAAACTATTTTAAGTGTGATATTAATTTCATCAGGAAGTGTTCTTTCCATTTTTTTTCCATCAGAGACTTTTCCTGGCTTTGATGATCTGATTGAAGTATAGGCCGAGGGCTTGAAACCATACCCGCCTATGTCCAAAAATGACATTTTGAGAAAAATAAGTCCAAAATTTGTATCTTACCTATAAAATTATTGTATCAAGTGTTAAAATCAACTTTTCTATTTTCGTTACTGAAACTTTGTCATCTTTAATTCTGGGGGTCTTGTACTAATTGGATCCGTGGGTGGGTAAACAAATCGCCAACAATGGACAAGGTCAAGTCTGGATAAAGCTACGTTTAAAAATATGAATTGGTTCCCGTGAAGTGCTCCGGACAAGAAAGTATGGCACATCTCAACCTTTCACCTGGACAATTGCAATATGGCAAATGCACCACTGATTGAAGTATTTACCAATTTTACTTTAAAGTAATTCCACAGTTTTCGACACTGCGGAAACACACGTCTATAGGGCATTCAAATGAAGCGCTATATTCGGGGGGG